>JAPTMU010000088.1:655000-700571 GCA_028583405.1 Pogonophryne albipinna
TTTCAACTCCCTTCAAAGATTTTCTATGGGGTTGAGATCTGGAGACTGGCTAGGCCACTCCAGGACCTTGAAATGCTTCTTACGAAGCCACTCCTTCGTTGCCCGGGCGGTGTGTTTGGGATCATTGTCATGCTGAAAGACCCAGTCACGTTTCATCTTCAATGCCCTTGCTGATGGAAGGAGGTTGTCACTCAAAATCTCACGATACATGGCCCCATTCATTCTTTCCTTTACACGGATCAGTCGTCCTGGTCCCTTTGCAGAAAAACAGCCCCAAAGCATGATGTTTCCACCCCCATGTTTCACAGTAGGTATGGTGTTCTTTGGATGCAACTCAGCATTCTTGCTCCTCCAAACACGTCTAGTTGAGTTTTTACCAACAAGTTCTATTTTGGTTTCATCTGACCATATGACATTCTCCCAATCCTCTTCTGGATCATCTAAATGCTCTCTAGCAAACTTCAGACAGGCCTGGACATGTACTGGCTTAAGCAGGGGGACACGTCTGGCAGTGCAGGATTTGAGTCCCTGGCGGCGTAGAGTGTTACTGATGGTAGCCTTTGTTACTTTGGTCCCAGCTCTCTGCAGGTCATTGACTAGGTCCCCCCGTGTGGTTCTGGGATTTTTGCTCACCGTTCTTGTGATCATTTTGACCCCACGGGGTGAGATCTTGCGTGGAGCCCCAGATCGAGAGAGATTATCAGTGGTCTTGTATGTCTTCCATTTTCTAATAATTGCTCCCCACAGTTGATTTCTTCACACCAAGCTGCTTACCTATTGCAGATGCAGTCTTCCAAGCCTGGTGCAGGTCTACAATTTTGTTTCTAGTGTCCTTTGACAGCTCTTTGGTCTTGGCCATAGTGGAGTTTGGAGTGTGACTGTTTGAGGTTGTGGACAGGTGTCTTTTATACTGATAACGAGTTCAAAGAGGTGCCATTAATACAGTTAACAAGTGGAGGACAGAGGAGGCTCTTAAAGAAGAAGTTACAGGTCTGTGAGAGCCAGAAATCTTGTTTGTTTGTAGGTGACCAAATACTTATTTTACCGAGGAATTTACCAATGAATTCATTAAAAATCCTACAATGTGATTTCCTGGATTCTTTCCCCCCATTCTGTCTCTCATAGTTGAAGTGTACCTAGGATGAACATTACAGGCCTCTCTCATCTTTTTAAGTGGGAGAACTTGCACAATTGGTGGCTGACTAAATACTTTTTTGCCCCACTGTATGTTGCATCGTTGGAGGAGCTCGGGTCAGAAGAATTTCATTGCCATTTGTACACTGTAGCTTTGTGCATATGACAATAAAACCTTTGAATCTTTATATATGTAAAGTCTTCCTAAGTGTGTACCCAGGGTATATGCAGGAATCCTGAAGTCAGATGTAATTCCTTTGTTAAGACCCTTTCCATACATTTTAAGACCTCATCGCCACTTTGAGTTTTAACCGGTTACATTGGCGACACACTTTTCCTCACATTGACTATATACAGTATTGATTGTCCTTCCTCCTTATCTTCCAACCATTTGGACGCAAACTTGCATTTCCCCATAACGATGTTGTTTAACAACCGGCGTAAACGGAGCTTTGCGCGCTATCAAGCAGTGAGCGTGCAATGTCCTGTTCAGATGACGTCCAATCCAACGGGATGCCAATACACAGAATCACACTACACACCTACGCAATGATTACATTCAGGCAGACTGTAGAACACAACCTCTTTGGACCATTTATATACTTATTGAAAACAAGCTACAAAATGTAATACCTTGGAAAATGCCGTTTAATACTTTTTAATACTTTTGAATAGCCTTACTTTTCGCTAAATTGATTGATCAACTTGTAATACTTTTCAAGACCCCGTGGACACCCTGGTACCTGAGACATGTTTGTTGATGGCCTCCTTGTCCACGTCCTGCAGCTCCTCCCAGCCCTCCAGGTCTGTGATGTCCTCGATCTTCTTGGTGGTGGCTCTGGCTTTCTCCATCTTCTCAAAGATACACTTGGAGTGATACCACTCCTTCATTTCTCCTGCAGACTCGCTGAAGGGGTTTGGAACGACCTTCCCGATGCGCACTATCCCCTTCATAATCTTCTCCTTGCACTTCTTACATCCTGCAGTGCCACGTTTGGCGTACTCCACGATGAACTTCTGGTCTGCCATCTCGGAGAAAAATTGTTGCAAAGAAAGACCGGAAGAATCTTTTTGCAGGACTCTGGATACTAAGGAAAAGTTGTGGTTTTGCCGGGAAATGTTAAATGCATGAACAGTTGGGGGTATTTGTTTAAAGCATGAAGGGACAGAACGGTTTCTAGACCCTTTCCAGAGTGGCTGACACCTTACAAGTGTGCCAAGAGGCTGAAAGCCGGCAGAGACAGTCTTTTTAGATAATAAAACGAGCAGTCTCTGCATCCAGTCCTGACAGAGGGAAGGTATCAATCTGAAGAAAGCAAAGGGAGATCATGGTTAAAGATAATACATATGTTTTGTTCAATAGAAAGGTTTGGCGTATGACACTTTGATATCTTTTGATATGTATATGTATTCATCTAAATACAAAAGACTAGCTTAAAAAAAGAACATACACATATTACAGGGAAAGTGAGCTCTATACATAATGACATAAATATCACCATTACTGTGATCTTACTAATTTGATTAGACTTCTACAATTTGGTTAAATCAGCATATTGGTTGAGGATGGAGTGGAATGTGAAAATGATAATGCAAAGATAGTTACTTGCAATTAAATACGTGCAAAACCAATAATTCCAGACCAAAAAGCACGAGAGTGTCTCATTTTAAACATTAAAATATTGTTGGTTTAAACTAGTGCTGTCAAAATTATCGCGTTAACAGCGGTAATTAGTTTTTTGAATTAATTGCGTTAAAATATTTAACGCATTTAACGCATGTGCAGAATGGCCCGCCCCATACGTGCCACCAGTGGCAGCGCCAGGGTATGGCTGGGGTAGGCTACACCCATACCAAGAAATGGCTTAGCCCCACCATGAAAAATGATGTTAAAGTAAGCAAAATAAAGTCCGCCAACTCGCGCGGAGTAAATTGCACAGACAGTAGTTAGTAAGATTGATTTCAGTAGCCCCTTGTCTGGAAATACCGAAGACCAGAAACGGTTTTGAAAACTTTTGTCACGTAGTGAACGTCTTCTCAATAGAACATCTTTGATAATGTCGGTGTTGTTGCAGGAAGTCCCGACGGAGAATACTTTTGCTGTAGTACAGGGGTGCACATAACTGGTACGCAGGTTATGTGCGTAATCTGAAACTTGTGTCACAAAGAGCATTTGCGTACCGACGTACTTGTGAAGCTTTTCCAGAAGGCGGTTAGATCACCGGACGAGAGTCGGTCTCCGTGTGCACAGACAGGGCTGCTGTTAACGTCGGTCTGTACAACGGGATTGTGCCAAAACTACGCCAACCGGCTGCGGAGGGAGACTCTCTCCCCCCCCCTTCACTGGAGAACTGCGCTAAAACAGCTGATCACAACGTTCGCACTCTGTGGTCACGAAGTACTCTACTTGCCGCCCCCGCCCTCCCCCCCCCTCCCTCTGTCGACTTTCCTGAAGTACTCCCCCGTTGATAGAAATCAACACGTAATGAATTAAGACCCCACGGTTTGATGATTGATAGGTGTGTGGGTTGTCTTTCATTTTGACATGCAGAAAAATGTTATAATAAACATAGATACTGTATGTTAAATGGATATATCCGCCTTCTTTCATTTATCTTTCCATTCCCACAACAATATACATAAAGAAATGGCATATTTTGGATATAGTTCGAATGGTGATTAATCATGATTAATTAATTTTTAAGCTGTGATTAATCTAATTAAAATGTGTAATCGTTTGACAGCCCTAGTTTAAACATGTAATCCTGTAGATAAAACACCTAATACTTTTGAAAAGGTAGAAAATTAAAGAGGCTAGTTGATTTAATTCAAGCATATATTCTTGATATTAAAGTAAAAAAGAAACATAGCTAAAATAAGGCATTTACCAACTTCTCAGGACTTTTAAGAAACACTGTGGGCCAGCAAAGCTAAACCACTGGGTGTTAGGAATAACACATAATACTTATATCATTATTATATGACTAGTTTTAGTAAACGTTTTGAAGGCACCTGCACATTGTTGGAGGATTGATTTAAATATAACAAAGGATATGATGGTGCAACGTCAATTGCTTGTTATTAAATCTCTGCACATCCAATACATCTGACAATTATTGCTCAAGTTAAATGCACCTTGTATGGAGGTGGAACTTCTATTATGTAAACACACAAAGTGCTTTTGCGTCTTTTCACAAGTTACATTATTTAACTTTACAAATAACATTTCATTCATGTGAAAAGACAGCATTTCGATTGAACATTATGATGTTTTATAGCAGTTTTAAGGTAAAGTGTACAGTCTACGTGTCTGATTAAACGCAGGCAATTGTTAGCCTGAAGCTACTTGATTAGCTTTAGCATACTCCCTCTGTTCTACACACACACAAAGCTAATGCTAGACAGCTACAAAGCTAATTGCGAAACAACTATCAGAAATACGTTGTCATGTCGGTAATAACAATACATATATGTCGCAAACTGTACCTTGAAAAAGCTTAGCAAAATGTGTTAGCACCGTTTAAATTGCTACTCCTTCTCATTGTTGTTAGCAAACAGCAAACCAGTGTCAAGTAAACGTCAATTACGTTAAAGGTTCAACCACTTCCCGTATGGGTCAACACAATAAAAGCTCTATTACTAATTAATGTGTTTCCATTACATTTGATATCGATATAATTGGGTGTGTCATATCTTTACAATAAGAGAACACTGTTTCTACGCCTCGTACATAATGTGATGTGCATTTCTTGGTACAATGTTTCGCTTTATTTGAATATAAACACGTTTTGCTAATTGTAGCCTAACCCTCTGCAATAATCCCTTTTATGTAAAAACATACAGTGTACAAGTGTCCCAACATTTGTACACATGTCTCAACAACTTAATGTGTTATTTGTCAGTTCATAAAATGGTTGCTCCCCATTTTTAGCCATGGTTGTGTACTTACTTGTCCTTATTTTTATTATATTATTAATATGTGCTTTTCTCTATATTTAATAAGTTAGCTTACTCTTTATTATTGCTTTCCTTTTTTACCTGCTATGCCACTTTTGCTCAAACACTGTAAATGTCCGCGCTGAGGATCTAATAAACGAATTCTGATTCTGAATTTTATTTTGAAGGACTTGCATCACATTTCCGGTAGCTCTATGGTTGGACTTGATTTGACTTGACACGACTAGCTGGAGTTAAATGAGCTACACAGCATGGGCTGCATTGAATTGGCTGTCGTGGCTATAAGGATGGTTGGGGTTCACAGATAAATGGAGGACCTTTAAACAGGAGGTTTCTACCGCCATCTGCTGAACTGGAGCACTTAACCCCATGCACTTTACTATAGCTGCGTTACAGTATGTTGTTTCAGTGGAAGAAATAAGTATTTGATCCCTTGCAGATTGTGTTAATTTGCCCACTTACAAATACATTAACAGTCTATCATTTTAATGGTAGGTTTATTTGACTAATGAGAGACAGAATATCAAAAAGAAAATCAAGAAATTGACATTATATAAAAGATAAACATTGATTTGCATTTAACTGTGAAATAAGTATTTGATCCCCTCAGGGCCGGTCCTGACCAATTTGCTGCCGAGGCAAGATTTTAGCTGGCGAAAATGCAGACACTCACTATGACTCGCGCATGCATGCACGTGCACGGTTGTGGCATGACCACCAAAACAGAAAGATATGGACACAACATGTGTGCAACTGTATTAAGTATCCTATCCATTTGAACATGATTTAAGTGGGGGGTGGACCTAACATCCTCTGGGGGGTCCGGGGGCATGCTCCCTCGGGAAGATTTAAATGTTGAAGTTAAAGCATCAATCTGGTGCACTTTGAGAGCAAAATTAAGAGATCTATGGATACAGCTTCTGTGTGCTTTTATTAACATTGGAATTTACTGTGTAAGCGGCCGCTGGGGGAGAGCTTTAGAGAGCTCTCTCCTGAAAGACTGAGCGGCTCTGATAACCTCAGCTCAGTGAGGTAAAGGCACACCTTTATATAATCATTATAGTTATAAAAAAATAAGAGAATAGGTGAAAAACAGGTATAAAATACTATATAACAGTACAAAAAAGTTGTTATTAATAAACAAGAATACAGTTTAAAAGGGGAGTGATTTGTAAAATATCCATAAAGAAAAAGAAAATCTGTTTACAGTTCTGTTTCATATGGGTGTTGATGGGGGAAAAAAAAAAGTTAGAAAAAATGTTTTAAGGCAGGCAAAAACATCGTTTTTCAAGTACTGGTCAATTTTGAGATTTTGTGCTATTGTGATTTTATAACATGTTTTCTTTCAGGTTTTTGGAAGGAAAACATACAAAATACACATGTAAGTGTTTATTTTACTATAGTTTGTCTATTTGCGTCTGTAGATTTCTCCTAAATTCACCAAAAGTTAGCATTCTAACGTAACATAAAGTACCGCGACCGCTGTGTGCACCATGTCATCAGAGATATCGTTGGAAAGCTCTGTCTCTCCTGCACAATCTCATCGGATCCAAATATGGTCATGTCCTTTGTATCAGCAACCAATCGTGAAAGTACAAAGGGGTCTTAAACCAAGAAACGAAATCTCATTGGCTGGTGTCAATTTCTGACAACGTGATTCGTTCAGATGCGTCACGTGGTGTGCTAAAACACTTCCTGGTTAACTTTCCGCTAGAACTTGAAATCTCAAAATGGCAAAAGAACGGCGAAAAAGACGTTCACAGAGAAGACGACAACAATTGTCACTAGCACGAAGCAAGGTTATACAAAAAACAAATGACCCCGAACATGAAATACCTTCACGGAGTGCGTCGATGCGCAAGCTATCATCTAAAGAACAGGAGGGTTTAGCTAGCGCCACACTGCAATCTTTAAAGGTCGTTTTCTCAAAATGAGTATTTTCTCCTACTCTGAGTTCGAAATTTCCACTTCAGTAGCACGTAGAGACACCAAACCTTCCAGTTATATTCCTATCAATATTATGAATGTTTTTACAGAAGGATTTGTTCATATATCATTCATAGCCTGAATTATATAACATTGTATACCTAAAAACATGGCGAAAATTGATATTTTAGGGCTGTTGACAGTATTTTCTGATTTATTGGGTGATAAAAAGAGATATCCAATATCCCTTCTGTAAAAGCCTTAGATACTAATATGACTACAAAATGAAACAAGAATTTTGAACCTGGCTTTATCCAAAGTTCAGATTTCGATTCCTGAAATGTGTTAAAATATGTGCATATTTAATGAGATGGATCATTTGCATATTTAAACATGCTATTTCAGAAAACTTGTAATACAAAAAACAATTGCCTTATTGTAAGTAATTAACTAGCTGATACCTTTAAGTTAAAAAAATTACCCTATTCACCTGGGGTGTCTCGCCTTAAATTACATAAGAACACAATTTCCGATTTTGGATCAACAAAGTACATCTTATTATCTTATACTAACAGAACAACGCCTATATTACGTACAGCGCCCATAAACTATGGCACACCCCCCCAAAATCAAGTTGAACTGCCCCAGCCCCAGTAAAAACCAGAGGTTTATGTGACATTGTTCTTTTTTTGAAATAATGGTTTTAGTGTGCAATGATAGGTTTTAATTTTGTATTTGTGTTAATCCAATTTTTGGCGCCCCCGATGGGTTGATGCGACCTTAGCATTCGCCTATACTACCTATGCCAAGGGCCGGCCCATCCCCTTGCAAAACATGTCCCATATATATCAACATATATATCAACAGTTTAGGTGAAAATGTGGATGAAGCAACTTTACATTTTTATGCGGATGATACCGTGATGTACTGTGCAGGTCCCTCCATTAAGGAGGCTGGTGTTAAATTACAGGCTGTTTTTAACATTATTCAGACTCAGCTCTCTGAACTAAAGCTTCTTTTAAATGTTGAGAAAACCAAGGTAATGCTCTTTTCTAAAGCTAAAAAGACACCAGAGCCTGTTTTAGATATTGTAACTACGCAAGGAATAAAACTTGAAGTGGTTACCTGTTACAAATACCTTGGTATCTGGCTTGATGATTGTCTCACTTTTAAACTTCATGTCAATAACCTGCTTAAAAAGCTGAGGGTTAGGCTAGGTTTCTTCTACAGGAACAAGTCCTGTTTCTCGCTTGAGGCCAGGAAAAGGCTAGTCACTGTGACCTTTTTACCTGTGCTGGACTATGGTGATTTGATGTATATGAATGCACCTGCCAATTGCCTGGTCAAGTTAGATGCTGCGTATCACAGTGCACTGAGATTTGTGACAAACTGTAAAGCATTAACCCATCACTGTACCCTGTATGCAAGGGCTGGTTTGCTTTCGTTAACTGTACGGAGGCTCAGTCACTGGTACATTTTTATATACAAAGCCATGTTAGGGAAACTTCCATCTGATATCTGCTCCCTGATCTCACGGAGAATTGTAAGTGGCTACTGCCTGAGATCGAATGCTGTGGTTTTATTAAATGTGCCAACTGCTAGGACGGTCTTAGGGAAGACAGCTTTTAGATGCGCAGCTCCTCTGTCTTGGAATAGTCTGCAAATTAAATGGAAACTGAACAATCTGGTGCCACTAAATGTTTTTAAAGCTCGGTTGGATGCTAGTCAATCGGAAGCTATTGGTACCTGTTTATGTGGATAATTATGTAAATGATGCTGTATGATGTCCTTTTGTTGTTCTATTTATGTTTTTATGTTTCATGTGGAACTACTTGAGCAGGTCTCCCTTGAAAAAGAGATCAATGATCTCAATGGGATTTATCTGTATAAATAAAGGTTTGAAATAAAATGAAATGAAATGAGGTATAAGACACAGCCAGCTCCACTCTGTATTTCCTGGTTCCTCCCCTTTAGATCCACACTGAGGAAGATGGGTGTACCAATATGTAGGTAAAGTACAAGAGCTGCACACACACATGCTGTTCAGATAACCTGTTACACTAGTTTCAGCTCTCAGGAAGTGAAACTCACACACTCGCTGTCACTGAGAGGTGAAATGGCGCAGAAAGGAGTTCACTGAGGAGGATGGGTGTAACCAACATGTGGGTAAGAGCTGATAGGCCACATTCACTGAACACACACATGCTACTCAGATCACCTGTCAAACTAGTTTCAGCTCAGACACTCGCTGCTACTGATACCTCATTCACACCAACTGTGTTTCAGGGCCGGTTCGGAGCTGGAGCTTGAAAAGCACCGGGTTTTCCTGTTCACACCGCAGCGGAGCAGCCTCTTAGCTCCGGAATCCGGTTCGTTTTCAAGCACCAAAAAATTGTCCAACCAGAGCAAAAGCACCGCATACGTCACGCTTAAGTCGAGGCGGGGGCAGGGGCAGATCAACTCCTGAACAACAACAAAAAGCCTGCGTTTTATACAGCTTGTACACAACGATGGAGAAACTTAACAAGCAGCAGTGGTCCACTGAAGAGACCAGCTACCTACTGGGAATCTGGTCTTCCGAAGAGGTACAGAGGAAGCTGGAGCACAATCGGCCATTGTTGTTGTTGTTGTCGGTGTCAGCTGTGAGGGGTTTCCGCGCGGTTTGGCTTTATGAAGCAGGCAAGCAAACGGTTACGTCATGACGCAAACGATGACGCAATGACGCAGCACCAGTCGGACTCTGGGCGGTGTGAAAAGAGCCGGAGCTAAACCGAAGAACCGGTTCTGAACCTGAAAAGCTCTAGCACGGAGCTTGAACCGGAGTTGCGTTGGTGTGAATGAGGTATGAGAGGTGAAATGGCACAGAAAGGAGTTCAGCTGGACCGGGAAACCTTCTCTTGTTCGATCTGCCTGGATTTACTGAAGGATCCGGTCACTGTGATGAGATCAATGAAAGTTCTGCACAAAATTGCACATCCCTATTGAAGCCCTCCACATCTACTTGAGATCTGATATGCAGCATATTTTGAGCTGAGCATGCATATTAGATGCATTTTTTATACTTGTTATACTTGTAGCCTATTCACCTTTTTGAATAATCCATGTATGGGTGTTTTTGTTTAGAGTACCAGAAATGTTATGATTGGGGCATTAAGATGTTTTGCCTAAATGATTAAGAAATTATAAGATATTTGTTTTTTAGATTCTACACTACTTACATATTTTAATTTAAAAAAAATTTTTTTATCGCTAATGATATTGTCATTGCAACATTCAAGATGTTATTGCATATCGCATGTGTACATGATGTACATCCGTGACAGGAGGGGCCATATGACTGTAATAAAACTATGAAGTGTCAGTGGTTTAACCCCTCTGAACCCCTCTGAACCCCTCTGAACCCCTCTGAACCACTATCTGAAGCAGTCACTGGCCTAAAACGATAAAAGCCTCAATACGCGCTTCACCGAAAACTTCCTGGATAACTCAAACCGTGCTCCGAAGCCTCGGCTCATCACATCATTAGCTGTCACCCTGGCTTTGCCACAAGCTAATGTTGGTTGGCTTGGTTAGGGTGTGTCCACTTCATGTATGTAAAAAAAATAATTTGTTTAACAGTATGTCGAAATATCTTGATAAAAGGTATAACAAAATAAATATATCGAAAATAAAAAAAGTAAATAGTAAATAACATAGTGTCCAAACGGTCATAGAGAAAAAAAGAGTTAAAAGAATAGAATATTATGAAAATATCATGAAGGAAGTCAAAATATGATTGTATACACCAGTATGTTGAACTAATCATAGTATAGTATTTCCTATACATCATTTAAAAAAGAGTCACAGTGTAGAATGTCCGAACATTTATTTTAAAAGTACTAGTATAGTATGTCAAAAGTATCTTGAAAAAGTCATGACATTGTGTGTTGAAATGGTTTTGAATAAACACATCAGTATTTTAAAAAGTAAAATTGTATCAAGTGCATCAGACAACTCAAATTACTCATTTTGAACCATATTATAAATAAGTAAAGAATGGTCATAGTATATAGCAGGGCTGTTTAATAGTTTTGAATGGTGGCTGGTTGATGAAACTGATCCAAAATAAGGGGTCAGGAATAATATGGCTTGAAATATGAGCCATCATGTTAATAGCTACAGATACGGTAAAGTACTAGAACAACAACAACAACAACAACAACAACATAGGAGTGCTTATATTGTATGTTGGAAAAGCAGGACAAAAAAATAAATACAATGCTGCATTGTTTTTTAAACAAGAACCATATGCCCAAGGCATTTCTACATTTAGATGACATGTTCAGAACTCAGTACATTTGAACCATTAACTAATTGAACCATCAACATCAATTTAAGTGCACACAGCAGTGCAAAAAAACAAAACAAAAACAGGCTTGTGTGCTAGTATGGTTTTTGAATCATCAGTATTTCAAAAAGTCAAATTGTATCAAGTGCATCAGACAACTCAAATTACTCCATTTGAACCATATTTAGAATGTCCTTATTTTAAAGTGGACCTATCATGCTATATTTGAATAATATATTGTAGGGCCATACCTATATAAAACATGTCTGTGAAGTATTTTTTTCAAAATACCAAACAGATCATGCATTTTAGCCATGCCTCATTTCGCTCTATTTGCTCTATTCCAGCCCTGTCTTCACAAGGGCTGATTCTGTGGCAAATGAACTGCAGCTGACCACGCCCAAAGGAAGGGGGCGAGGCACGAGCGTCATGTTACCATACTGTTACCATGCTGTTACCATGCTGTTACCATGCTGTTACCATGCTATTACCATGCTGTTACCATGCGGTTACCATGCCACCCAACCTCTCATTCCCCTGATAGGTGGAGAGTTGGTCATATAGGCGGAGCTCCCCGTTTCTGACGTCAGAACAATTTCAAATCTGTATCAGTCTGTATCAGATCCGTTGCAGCCCCGTTTTTAGAGATTTGGGTATGGAGGAAAAGAGAGAGGGTTGTGTTTTCTGACACTTGGTGAGTTCCCTGACACACCAGGGACACATATTCATGTATAAAAGACGTACAAAAGTGCATTTCGCATGATAGGTCCCCTTTAACTAAAGTAATTTAACCTAAGTGATGCCAACCTAAGGAGTGGGCACTACAGTCAGGAACTAGCTTACTTTTTAACATTCTACTCAAAGGGCCCGTAAATATTATCTCCGCCAATATGCTATATTAAAATATCATTAAAAAACTCATAGTATTTCATGTTGAAATGATCAAGGAAAAGCCAATCAATGTTATGTTAACACAAACAAAAGTTCTGTTTTATATGTTGAAATATAATTTTTAAAACAATGATGTAGTTGTAGTTTTTTATTTAAAAAAAAAAAAGAAATGTCACGATGGCAAATTTAAGAATAAGTCATATTATAGTTTGTCATGATTTTCAGTAAAAACTCATTTTGTAGAGTAGTATGTTGGAAATCTCAACAACAAATGAAAAAAAAGAAGGATAATACAGTTTTTCAAAAAGTAGGGCTGCATAATATATTTAAGACCTGTTGTTATCGCAATATCAGAACTTAAAGACAGCTTGAACTCGACAAATGGTTAGTCTTTTTCAAACATACCATCCGTTCTGCATGTTAGTATATTTGGCCAATCGGCTTAGGCCCTATTGCCCTAACGCACCCCCCTCAATAGGGAAGTCACGCTTTGGGAAGAGGTGTTTCATTTCACAGATCCACCTTGATTGTTGTTGTGATGGCTGAAGGAGAGAGATGTGTGAGGAAAATTCAGAGGATGAAGAAGCAGAAAAATAACTTGTTTGTAAAAAGGACAACACGTCCGTTTCAAGAAAAGATGACAGGTTTTATGCATGACATGCCAAATATCCTGAAGCCCTGCAAAAAAGGTACAAGTATAATGTGTTGAAAATATCCATCCAAAATCACTCTGTAGTTTTTCAAAAATATAATAAACAAAAACAAATATCACAGAGAAAAACAACGAGAGAAAAAAACAAAATCTGCCTAGTGTCAGTAAAAAAGTGTTAAAATCAAAAACTTTTTTTTCTCTCGGTGGGGGGGGGCACCTTACTCCGTCTTTCTGTCTGTTTGTACATGTGTACTCTCATGTTCCGATTAACATCACCTCGTCTCCTGTTGGCTCTCCAGCCGACGCCAGCTCCCCGAGTCCTGTCGGCGTACCGACCGTCTCAAGTCACCTCTCCAGTTCCCTCTCAAGCCTCCTTTCAAGTCACCTCTCCAGTTTCCTCTCAAGCCTCCGGTCAAGTCACCTCTCCAGTTTCCTCTCAAGCCTCCTTTCAAGTCACCTCTCGAGTTCCCTCTCAAGTCATCTCTCGAGTCCCCTCTCAAGTCACCTCTCGAGTTTCCTCTCAAGCCTCCTTTCAAGTCACCTCTCGAGTTCCCTCTCAAGTCTCCTCTCGAGTGTCCTCTCGAGTGTCCTCTCGAGTTCCATCTCAAGTCCCCTCTCCAATCCCTACTCAAGTCCCTTCTCTAGTCCCTACTCAAGTCCCTACTCAAGTGCCGTTGGAGGTTCCGCTGGGGGTCCTGCCAACTCCATGTCCTGTCCCGTTGGGGGTCCCGCCGACTACTCTTCTGCCGGGGGTCCTGCCAACCCTATGCCCTGTGCCTTTGGAAGTCCCGCCGACTACTCTCCTGCCGAGGGTCCTGCCAACCCTGTGTCCTGTCCCGTTGGGGGCCCCGCCGACTACTCTCCTGCCGGGGGTCCTGCCAACCCTATGTCCTGTGCCGTTGGAGGCCCCGCCGACTACTCTTCTGCCGGGGTC
Organism: Pogonophryne albipinna; assembly: GCA_028583405.1. Taxonomy (NCBI): domain Eukaryota; kingdom Metazoa; phylum Chordata; class Actinopteri; order Perciformes; family Artedidraconidae; genus Pogonophryne; species Pogonophryne albipinna. The sequence goes on from JAPTMU010000088.1 coordinate 668,822, forward strand.
CTGCCAACCCTGTGTCCTGTCCCCTTGGGGGTCCCGCCGACTACTCTTCTGCCGGGGGTCCTGCCAACCCTATGTCCTGTGCCGTTGGGGGTTGCGCCGACTACTCTTCTGCCGGGGGTCCTGCCAACCCTATGTCCTGTGCCGTTGGAGGTTCCGCCGACTACTCTTCTGCCGGGGGTCCTGCCAACCCTGTGTCCTGTCCCGTTGGGGGCCCCGCCGACTACTCTCCTGCCGGGGGTCCTGCCAACCCTGTGTCCTGTGCCGTTGGAGGTCCCGCTGACTACTCTTCTGCCGGGGGTCCTGCCAACCCTGTGTCCTGTCCCGTTGGAGGCCCCGCCGTCACCTGTCTCGCCGGGGGTCCTGCCAACTCCTTGTCCTCTTCCACCAGGGGCCCTACCTACTCCTTGCTCTGTTCCGTTGGTGGTCCAATCTACACCAGCCCTTGCTCCATCCGGGGTCCCATTGACACCAGCCCAGGTCATGTCCAGGATCCCGTCTACGCCTGTCCCACCGGCTCCGGGGCCTGTCCGGCCGACACCGGGTCCTGTCCGTCCTCCGGAGCTGTGCGGTCTTCGCCCTCGAGCCCGGCCCCCTGAGTGCCGTAGCCTTCGCCCTCAAGCCCGGCCTCCTGAGTTCCCCAGCCGTGCTCTTCGCCCGGCCCCCTGACTCCTCGAACTCTGCCTTGCCCCCGGGCCGTCCGCCCGAGACCCCCTCCTCGAACTCTGCCTTGCCCTCGGGCCTTGAGGGGGGGTTCTGTCATGGTTTTGGATTTTTGTTTTCATTTTCCACCTTTTTGTTTTGACATGTTTTCATCCTTGTGTCTGTCTGATCCTACTTCCTGTGTTTGACTTCCTGTCGTTAGTTTCCCTCCTGTGTCTGATTGTGCCTCATTGTGTTCACCTGTTGCCCTTGTGTTTCTGCCTCCCCTGCCAGCTGTGTCTTGTCCTGTGATTACCCTTCTTGTGTATTTAGTCTTATCTTCCCCTGTGCTCCATGTCTGTTCGTCGTCATTTCATGTCCCTGTCACCTCTGCTTGTCCGTGTCTCCTGCCTGTTCCCGTCGTAAGTTTTGTTCCTGTCTGTCGTGCTCCCCGGTTTTGTTTCTGGTAATTCGTTTCTTGTTTTTTCCTGCCTTCGGCTTTTGTTAATAAAGCTCGCTTTTTGTCTACCTTTTTTAGTCCTTTTTTAAACTGCACTTGGGTCCCATTTTCCACACGCCCTGACAGAGTTAACAGTTTGAAGAAAATGCATCACAGATATACTGTTATTACCTGACTGAAAATAATTCATGATTTTCAGTTTTTACTGTCTTGTGAATTCATTTTCAGGAGATATTTGTAAACCACCTCAGGACTGGAAAATATACGATTGCAGGGGGTTTTCTTATTCATTAAAGAGCTAAAAAAAAAAAGACCACAGTCAAAGTGAAGTAGTCATGACCACAGAAAGCATTGCATTTATTTGACAAAATGAGTTACTAGTTACTTTATAAATACAAATGATTAGCTTAAACAAAATATGAATAAACAGTGGATGGATAGTTACTAGTTAGATATAGATTATTAGATCATTCAAAACATAAATAAATTATTAATTACACTTTGTCTGGCTATCTAGGTTAAGATAACCAGCAGCAGGACATCAAGTTTCAAATTCAAATTAGCTCTACATTTACTAACTGTGATAAAACACATCAATAATCATTATAGTAGCCCAGTAACTCAATATATTTATATACGATTCTGAAAAAGGCCATTATACAAAAGAAGTACTTTTACTTTTGGTACTCTAATATTTGTATACCAATGCTTTTGTACTTTTACTTGTAACACAGTATTTTTTACACCTTAGTATTTCTACTTTTGCTTTAGTAGAATATCTGAGTACTTCTTACACCACTGCTACCATGAGTGTGGACAAGAAATATTTTACAGCTGAAGACTGTTTTCAAATGTAGAGCAGGTTGTCAGCGAGGCTCCGTTTGTAAATGAGGAAACAGTTCAGAGTGTCAGCGCTGCTCCTCCACCTGACTCAGGGACAGTTTCATCCCACAGGCCATAAGATATGAACTTTTGAAACAACATCCATAACATTCATCTGGCTGCAACTTAGACATTATATATTATTACATACTCCAATCACTTGTATATAGACTCTTATTGCACTATTTCACTATTTGTCTTTTTGTATTTACTTGCACTATTTCTTCAGTTTTTCAGTTTTTATTGGGTTGCTCTGTTGGAGGCGCCTGTGACCTAAGATTTTCATCGTCATAACTACACTGTAGCTATGTACGTATGACTAATAAAAGCCTTGAAATGCCTGGAATGAATCAGATAAGCCCTCCCTCTTCTTCCTGCTCTCAGACAAAGCCAGCTCCACTCTGTATTTCCTGGTTCCTCCCCTTTAGATCCACACTGAGGAAGATGGGTGTTACCAACATGTAGGTAAAGTACAAGAGCTGATAGGCCAAATTCACTGCACACACACCTGCTGTTCAGATAACCTGTTACACTAGTTTCAGCTCTCAGTGTGAAACTCACACACTCGCTGCTACTGAGAGGTGAGATGGCGCAGAAAGGAGTTCGGCTGGACCGGGAAACCTTCTCTTGTTCGATCTGTCTGGATCTACTGAAGGATCCGGTCACTATTCCCTGTGGACACAGCTACTGCATGGACTGTATTAAACAGCACTGGGATGGAGAGCTAATCCACAGCTGCCCTCAGTGCAGGCAGAGCTTCACACCGAGGCCTGTCCTGCTGAAAAGCACCATGTTAGCAGCTTTAGTGGAGGAGCTGAAGAAGACTGGACTCCAAGCTGCTCCTGCTGATCACCGCTATGCTGGATCTGAAGATGTGGCCTGTGATGTCTGCACTGGGAGGAAGCTGAGAGCCTGTAAGTCCTGCCTCGTGTGTCTGGCCTCTTATTGTGACGAACACCTCCAGCCTCATTATGATGCAGCTCCATTAAAAAAAACACAAGCTGGTGGAGCCCTCCCAGAAGCTCCAGGAGAACATCTGCTCTCGTCACGATGAGGTGATGAATATGTTCTGCCGCACTGATCAGCAGTGTATCTGTTTAATCTGCACTATGGATGACCATGAGGGCCACGACACGGTGTCAGCTGCAGCAGAGATCTCTGAGAGGCAGAGAGAGCTGGAGGGGAGTCGACTAAACATCCAGCAGAGAATCCAGGACAGAGAGAAGGAGGTGAAGCGGCTTCAGCAGGAGGTGGAGGCCGTCAATGGCTCTGCTGATAAAGCAGTGGAGGACAGTGAGAAGACGTTCACTGAGCTGATCCGTCTCATGAAGAAGAGAAGCTCTGATGTGAAGCAGCAGGTCAGATCCCAGCAGAAGAGAGAAGTGAGTCGAGTCAGAGAGCTTCAGGAGAAGCTGGAGCAGGGAGATCTCTGAGCTGAAGAGGAGAGACGCTGAGCTGAAGCTGCTGTCTCACACAGAGGAACACAACCAGTTTCTGCACGAGCTTCCCCTCACTGCCAGCCCTCAGTGAAGCTACACACTCCTCCAGCATCAACATCCGTCCTCTGAGCTACTTTGAGGACGTGACGGCGGCCCCGTCAGCAGTCCGAGACAAACTACAGGACGTCCTGAGAGAGGAATGGACAAACGTCTCACTGACTGAAGTGGATGTTTTACTGTCAGCAGCAGAGCCCACCACCAGAGCTGGGTTCTTACAATATTCACAGGAGATCACTCTGGATCCAAACACAGCAAACACACAGCTGTTATTATCTGAGGGGAGCAGAAAAGCAACACGCAGGGAACAGCATCAGTCTTATTCCAGTCGCCCAGACAGATTCACTTATTATGAGCAGGTCCTGAGTAGAGAGAGTCTGACTGGACGTTGTTACTGGGAGGTGGAGCGGAGAGGGAGAGGAGTTTATGTAGCAGTCGCATACAAGAATATCAGCAGAGCAGGGTGGGGAATGAATGTAGATTTTGGATTCAATGACAAATCTTGGTCCCTTAGATTGTGACCAAACAGTTATTCGTTTATTCACAACAATATCCACACTCCCGTCTCAGGTCCTCAGTCCTCCAGAGTAGGAGTGTACCTGGATCACAGAGCAGGTGTTCTGTCCTTCTACAGCATCTCTGAAACCATGACTCTCCTCCACAGAGTCCAGACCACATTCACTCAGCCGCTACATGCTGGAGTTTATCTTTATTATGGAGCCACTGCTGAGTTGTGTAAACTGAAATAGCCTGAAGTCATTTGAGGAACTCTTCTACTTCTTAAACTCATTGTGTGTCCATCATTGTTGCTGAGAGCTGATTGTTCATGTCGTCACTGCACAGAGATCAGCTGTCAATCAAACATTATGGGATGTGCTTTAACATCTTCTCGTGAGTTGTTCTAGATGTTGGAGTTTCTTTAGGCGGCGCTCCTTCCTGTGTCTGTTTAGCCATGGAGGCTGTCACTGCTCAGGAGGATTTCTGTTCACCTCAACTGATATTTCTCTGCATGAAAATGTAAACTTTGGTCTAAATATGTGTTGAATATCGATATTGATGTATTTGTATGTTGTTGTTTCTCTTGTAAAGCAGGAGTCTTAAGAGAGAAAGCACCAGAGCTTCTTTCATTGTAGATATTTTATTCTAAAGGTCTTTTATGTTTGACTTAGTCTCAAAGTGTTGAATGCATAAATGAAAGTTTGAAGAAGGAAATAAAACACATTAAAAGAAAAGCTAACAGGTTGAGTTTGTAATAAATTGTGTTTCTATTTTCAAGATGTGAGATGAGTGCCACATTAACATGTCTGTACAAATAACATGTTGGGGTTTTTTTGTTAATAAAAATAAAGTGCAAAAGTGAAAATCTCAGTCTTTTGTTTTTTTAATTATTAAAAATATCTCTAGAATTTTTTTTCTGAAACAAAGAAATATAACGTAAAAATATCCAGATGCCAGAAAAAATGACATTAAATGTGTTTTTATTTGTATTAAATCCAGATATGATTGTTTATTCATTCATATTTCCAACCACAGATTGTGGAGCACTTGATGGTCTAATAATAATAATAATAACAATAATAATAGGTGAGAATAAATTAGCTAGCTCTAGTCCCTATTACAATGTCCCTTGTAATGCTGCCTTCAATGACTCCCTAATACTGTAGGTCAAGAGGACTTAAGTCACCACACATTGAGACTCTTGGTCAAAACAACATGTCATGTATTTTGCAATAAGTAGGTTTAGCTGAACTCAATTAATAATGACATCCAGTGTATCTCCTTCAGTAATTGATAACATTATTTCCATCTCATTCAAGAAATGTAATTGTCCTCTGTTAACCTAGAAGAGGATGAGCTTTGAGAGTTAAACAGTACACTCTGAAACAGAATGAGGAAGGTGATGCTGAATCACACAGGAAACCAAAACACTGAGTGAGAAACATGAAACAAGCATAAACCATGAGCCGTCTTCATCTTATGTTAATCAGAATCAGAATTCCTTTATTGCATAGTTACAGCAAAGAGACAGTACTGATAAAGACACAATAAAAACTGTATTTAGTAAAGTGACAGTATTTAAGTGAGCAGACAAATGAGACATTTCAACTAAGTATAAAAAAGGTATGTACAGCATTATGAAATAATAAGTGAAACAAGTAGAAAGTAATGAAGTAGCTGCAGAATGACAATATTCCCTAGTATAAAAGTATATATTGCACAGATTTATGTAACATTGTTGTTACAGGTGTTGTGGCATCTGTGTTGGGTAGTGTTATATTTCCTACCTTTTAGTTTGTATGCTCCCCACAAATGGAACAAACTTCCAGAAACCCTGAGGTCTTCACCAACGCTGAGTTCTTTTAAGTCGATGCTAAAAACACTACTTTTTACAGCTGCTCACACAGAAGCCTTTTAACTTGCTTTAGCACCAATACCGTATTTACAATATTGTTTTTAAACTATTCTGTATCTCTTTTATGCATATTTTGTATGAATCTGTTATTCAATTATATTTATTGTGTGTTACTTTCTGTTGTCTTAAGTGTTGATGATTTAAAGCACTTTGAATTGCCTCTGTGTCTGAAAATGTGCTATATTACCTTACCTTTCCTTACGTTACAGCTTTAACCCTCAACAAAAATGTAAACACACTGAACGTTCCCTCTTACGTAAATTGCGTATGTCGGGACGTCACTCAACCACTCAATGTATGTTCGACCAATTTCGATAACCAATTTCCAGCGCACGTTCTACGGGAATAACGGGAAGGCGGCGCTGCGACGCTTTTACTACGCAGTGCGGAGGAGGACCCAGATACAGTATTGACGTTATTATCCAGACTGTACTCAGGAGATATTTGTCAGCACAGCTGCAGGGAACCATTACAGCAAATAATGGGAAGGAGTATACGTGGTTCTTCTCACGCTGAAAGTCTGGCTGTCTCCACCGAACACCGACTTTTGCTTTTTAGCCTTGCTTTCAGCAGCAGGAGGGACTAGATTTCGGGGCAGCTAGCAAAAGCAGTACATGCTAGCTTTAGCTTAGCTTGCAAGCCCAACTGCTGTTTTATTGTGGCGCACAACGAACCTCCCAGCTAGCATCCGACGTAGAGAAAGAAAACATGGTGAGAATGTGTTGTTTTTATTACATTTAACACCGTTGTTTTACAGTTTAAACCCACATATATCACAGCTTGGCAGCTAGCTTATCGTGCTACAAGGTTGACAGCTCATGTAATCTGGATGCAGTCTCTTTAATGCAGAAAGTCAAACACAAACCCTTTAAATGTATAGGTTTTTGGTTAAAATATATTCACTTTGAGGTGTTAGGGAGCCTGCCTTTCGATAACAAACATTATATAAGGACTTTATTGATCCGACACAGAGGTGGAAGAAGTACTCCTATATTGTTCTTAAGTAAAAGTAGAAGTACCAAAGTGTAGGTTGCAATCAAAATGTTAATGTTAGTAAAAGTAAAACAATATTACCATCAACATATAGTTAAAGTAGCGGCAGTAAAAGTAGTCATTGTGCAGATTGGTCCATTTCAGAATAATATATATGATATGTTTTATAATGATTGATCATTAAAGTGTTCTCAAAGCTGGTAAAGGTGCAGCTAGTTGTAATTACTTTGTATACTGCAGGGTAGCTTGTGAATTTACTCCAGGTGGAACTCAAGTCTGATTCAACACTTGATTCTATTTCACATCATTCATCCAACTGTGCAAAGTAACTTAAGATATAAAACAAATGGTGTGAAATCAAATTACATCAGAGAAATGTACAGCTCAAGAGTAAAAAAAGCAAAGCAAACATAGCTTAATATGTTACTTGCTAGACGCTTTTATCCAATGCGAACTTGCATACTCAATACTGTGGACAATCTCCACAGGAGCAATTTGGGGTGAAGAGTCTTACGGAGCCTACACATGGCGGCGTGCGTTGCCGCTTCTGCCCATTCACTTTGAATGGGGTGACGTCACGATTCGCCGAACTGCATTGTGGGAGCAAAGCGTAGCTTCTCTCGCGGTGCTCGCTGCAAAAGTAGAGCAATGTTCTACTTTTGCCGCCTCGACGGAGGCGTCAGCCAATCGAATCATATGTCAGTGCAAGCTCTAGCCAATCAAACCGCGTGCTTGTGTGTCTGGGGCGGGAGATTCATTTGATTGGTTGTTGGCCTTTTTACAGCCCCCCCCGCCGGCAGGCGACAACGCACGCCGCCGTGTGTAGGAGCCGTTACGGCCCCTACACACGGCGGCGTGCGTTGCCGCTTCAACGCTTCTGCCCATTCACTTGAATGGGGTGACGTCACGATTCGCCGAACTGCATTGTGGGAGCAAAGCGTAGCTTTTCTCGCGGTGTTCGCTGCAAAAGTAGAGCAATGTTCTACTTTTGACGCCTCGATGGAGGCGTCAGCCAATCAAATCCCGTTTATGCAAATCTGCCAGTACAAACGCTAGCCAATCAAACCGCGTGTATGCTGGGAGAGCCAGACCGCAGTTCATTTCCTCATATGCCAAAAAATGGAGGAGAAAATAATCGTAGCGGTAGGGAATCACCCGGTGCTTTATGATCAGTCTCTGTTTCACCTACCGGGATACAAACCGGAGGAGCCAGGCATGGAGGGAGGTGGCAGAGACAGTGGGTGAAACTGGTAGGTTTTCGCCTGTTTGGGGAGTTTATATCCAGTGTACTTCGTTTGAATGGACAGCTAGCAGGCATAGACAGTATTTAGCCAGCATGGAATGTTGCGTAAAATAGCACCATAGGCATTAATGTCATAAATGTTCATCATATAAAGTGTGACATGTAAAACCTTTTATGCAATTGACAGGAGAGATTCATATGATTGGTTGTTGGTCGCGTTGCTCGCGTAAACTCCCCAAGCTCATGACACGCCCACCGCCAAGCGGCAACGCACGCCGCCGTGTGTAGGGGCCGTTACGGCCCGTCCACACAGCGGCGTGCGTTGAAGCTTCCAACGCTTCTCCCCATTCACTTTGAATGGGGTGACGTCACTTTTAGCCGAACTGCATTTTGGGAAGCGACGTGGGGCGTTGCTGGCGTCAAGAGTTGAGCAATGTTCAACTTTTGACGCCTCGACGGAGGCGTCAGCCAATGAAATCCCGTTTATGCAAATCTGCCAGTACAAACGCTAGCCAATCAAACCGCGTGTATGCTGGGAGAGACTAAGCAGGTCATTTCCTCATATTCCAAAAAATGGAGGGAAAATTAATTATAGCGGTAGTGAATCACCCGGTGCTGAATGATCAGTCTCTGTTCACCTACCGGGATACAAACCGGAGGAGCGAGGCATGGAGGGAGGTGGCAGAGACAGTGGATGAAACTGGTAGGTTTTCGCCTGTTTGGGGATTTTATATCCAGTTTACTTCGTTTTAACATTGCTATTGCTTTGTATGTCGGGGGCGGGAGATTCATGTGATTGGTTGTTGGTCGCGTTGCTCGCAAAAAATCCCCAAGCTTCAGATACGCCCACCTCCAAGCGTCAACGCACGCTGCTGTGTGGACGCTCCGTCAGGGACACGACGACATGCTGACTGCAGTGGGGTTTGAACCTGAACCCTGATCCGAACACCAACGCACTACTCCACTGCGCCACACGCCTCCCTACTTATAACATGACAAACACCTTTCACCTAAACAAACATGACCCATTTTGATAATTGCAACCATAATTGTAATATACAATGCATAACAAGGTGTGTAGCACAGGAAATAAAACATTGTATTTTGTTCCAAGTCAAACACAATGTCAACATTACATTCTTTTGAACTTTAGTCACTCGTTCAACTTGATAAACCAGCCTTCTGGATTATAAAGTATGTTGACCCGGCACTAACAGAGCTGGTTCTTCTAAGTAAACACTTTATGTCAAACTATATAAGACTGTCGGCATGGGAGCGATGTATTCTTAAACAAATGGATGACTTTTGATGGTTTGTCAAACGTTTTAATTGAGATTGACAATCTTTACTTTCCTCCCATTTTCAAGTGATCTTTAGGGTACGACTGATTAAGAGTTATTCATGTTTGCTAGTCAATGTACCGTATAATACCCTAACTTTAAATGTAATCATTACAGGCAGAAACAGTAGTTAAATTAAAAGCAACAGTGCTACAGAGACGTCAGTTCATGACCTTTATGTTAACAACCCATTCCACATTAATACATTTGTTTACAATTATAAGATCCAAGCCATCTTTGCTGCAGCATAAAAGAACATTAAGGAACTCGACCAAAGATTATATACAAGCCTTAAATGTGTTCTGTTGGAGACTGAGTGGGACTTTAAATGTACTGAAGGGTTGATATTGATTAATCATTAATCAAATGTGTCCAGTTTGACTTACATGGAACCTGTGCACATCATTACCGTTAACCCTGAATTATGATATTGTTTAAATTGGATTACATCCTTCCTCAATTCAGAGCATCAGATGCTACATTTAATCAACTTAACCACAACAATGCATAAAACACCATTTGCATTTCGCTCATAACCATATCAAATCTGTAAGCAGTCATCTGATACTGACTAATGGCCCTTTTCCACTGCAGGGCCTCGCTCGGCTTAGTACGGTATGGCTAGGCCTCGTTAGGACTTGTTAGGCCAGGCTCACTTCATGCTGCGTTTCCATTACGGCCCGTCCACACAACGGCGTGCGTTGAAGCTTCCAACGCTTCTGCCCATTCACTTTGAATGGGGTGACGTCACTTTTAGACGAACTGCATTTTGGGAAGCGACGTGGAGCGTTGCTGGCGTTGCTCGCTTCAAAAGTTGAGCAATGTTCAACTTTTGACGCCTCGGCAGAAGCGTCAGCCAATCGAATCATATGCCAGTACAAGCTCTAGCCAATCAAACCGCTGCTTGTGTGTCAGGGGCGGGAGATTCATGTGATTGGTTGTTGGTCGAGTGTCAGACACGCCCACCGGCAAGCGTCAACGCACGCCGCTGTGTGGACGGGCTGTTACAGTTTAGTAGCTGGGGCAGTAACTATAGTAACGCAGTGTAGGCGGAGCCGTGACGTCATCTTCAATGCGAAACACAAAACCAACATCAGCCGTTAGCTGTTAACCCTCAGAGCTCACAGCTCCTCATATCTGTTCAGAAACTAGACAAAAGTGAAACAAGTACAAACCACAGACTGCCTGTGTCATGGCGAGTACAGTCGCTGGTTTATTTATGTCTGTAGGTCGTTGTTGTGAGTGTGGACGGTCGGAGCATACACTGCGTTAGCTTAGCCGATCTCCATTCAGAAAACAAGCATTTTAAAAGCTTTTCGCCTGCCGTCTGTCTGCAGACTTGTCAAAGCATTAATTCATGGTTTTTACTAACCGGTATCAGTATGTTGTTACTTCGGCATCATTTTGAAACGTGTATTACAATTAAATCACGGTCAAATATGTTCATTTTGTTGTAGTTGCCAGCGATTCTCTCACTAGTTTAGCATACTCAGCCCGGTTGTTGGCCCGGAAAGAACCTCGATTTTGGAGAGCCAGAAAAACTGTGAAAAAGCCAAGTGGAAATGCAACCAAAAACGGGCGGGGCCGGGCACAGCACGCTTAAACCGCGCTGTAGTGGAAATGCGCAATTAAATTCTAAATAAACTTTACATTCACATAACGATAACCCAAAATATGTTATATCCAGGACTGCTAAACACACCTTTATCCACATCCCGGCCCAACCTTTTTAATGAATCACTTTTAAGATATTTTTTTATTAATTCAGTGTCATTTCTTTCAAGTTATTGCACAGGCAGTTATGTCCTTTGTTTAGGAGAGATAAGTGGCTTTGAGACTTCCTTATGTATACGTTACAGATAAGTGAATCATGTGTCAAGGCCTGTCGTTTACCGCCAGTGTTAAAGAGATTAGACATTAATGCTGAATTGTTAATTGTGTATTTGTCCATATGCAGGTGTACCTGTTAAATCCTATAGAGAACCTGAGGAGCTACATCAACACCCGTCCACCGCTGGTCATCTTTATGATCAGCGTCAGTGCGGTGGCCATCGGCTTCCTCACCATCGGTTATTTCTTCAAGATTAAAGAGATCAAGTCTCCAGAGTTGACGGAGGTGAGTCGTAAACAAAGCTCTTAAAAATATTAATAATGATATGGTCTGCTCCTCCATTAAGAATCTCTCATACTAGGTCGCTGCAGATGCTAAATGTCTCTTTAAGATCTTTGTGACTTGCTTTTTCCCCACACGAAGCATTTGCCCAAATGTTGCACCATGTTGGACTTACACTATGACCTCGTCAGCCTTTTCTAGTCTAATCCAGTTCATTTTTAGGAGGCTAAAATAAGCTGGTCTCACTATTACAATTAGGGATTCATGTTTTCTTGATATACTGTGCAAGCTACGCAGTACATAAAAACCTTATGTCCACCAGCTTCTAACTTAAGTGACAGTGCATTCAGACAAGACAAGAAGTCAAATCAAGTTTTGTATTTAATATAATTAGTATGCGGAAAGAAGGATATAGAAGGTAATACAGTTTGCTTAACGAGCTTCAGCTTCCGATCGCACACTGCAGTTTGCAGTCTGCTTTTCTGGTCATTCAAACGCACAACCCTGTGTGCAGCAGATATATAAGTGCAAGAAGTTCAATGTGCAATGTTATGATAACAAGTGTCTCCCTTTTGTTTGCATACTGCATGCAACACATTATGCACTTTGTAAGGGAAAGCTTGAGTATGTATATATAAGACACATAATGCCATTTGAAATGCAGTCATAGTGTGCTAAGTATAATACATAAAAACAAACATTTGCATGAGGATCTGAATAGGATAGGAGCATATAAGCCAAAATAGAGATGTCATCTATCAATAAATAACTAAGATGTGTTTTGTGCATGATAGTGCTGAACAACTGTTCTCATTTTATTAATCATGATTAATCACTAGTGGTGCACGATAATTATCGGTCCGATATTAGGAATTATGACGTCATCCCGATAAACCCGATAACAGTATTAATAGCCCCGATAATATACAATATATTTTTTGGGTAAAAAAAAAGAAAAGATACTGCGGTGTGGGTGGATTGGGATGAGGGGCGCTTGTTTTTCACTCGGCTCCTCCCGTTTTGCCAGTACTGTGGTATTAGTGGTTTAGGAAGAGGGGAGTTTTTCACAAATCCAGCGCTCCCTAACTCATGCCTGGCTGTGACGTAAATGGTGTGCGGCCGTGAAGCCAGGACAGTAAACAAACATGTCGTCGGAAGTATGGGACTATTTCAAAGTTTCAGAGTTAGATAGTTTGCTTGCTATTTGTATTAACAAATGCAATGCAGAAGTTCCACGAGGAGGGAACAAGGCAACGAGCTATAATACTTCCAACCTGATTAGTCACCTGAAACATCGCCATCGCTACGATGGTGTGTTAAAAGCGTACGAAGACGCCTGCGCTGCTAAACTAGCGGCGAATCCAAAGCCAGCTGCAAAGGCACCGGGGCTTTTACCTATCGACGAGGCTTTTGAAAAAGGCAAGAACTTTATTTGGGAAAATAAATATGGTCACTTTGAAGAGTCAAAACTGTTCTTGGCTTTGTTTTGTTCATAGTAGTAATGCTCATGTCATTTGCTCACTACTAGTCTTTTTTTTACCACCAGGTGTGCAAAAACTACAGGCACATTTAATATATATATATATATATTATTATTATCGGTATCGGTCTTGAGAAGCAGGAAGTTATCGGTATCGGTATCGGTTTCAAAAAACCAATATCGTGCATCCCTATTAATCACCATTCGAACTATGTCCAAAATATGCCATTTCTTTATGTATATTGTTGTGGGAATGGAAAGATAAATGAAAGAAGGCGGATATATCCATTTAACATACAGTATCTATGTTTATTATAACATTGTTCTGTGTGTCAAAATGAAAGACAGCACCTATCAATCATCAAACCGTGGGGTCTTATTTCATTACGTGTTGATTTCTATCAACGTTGTGATCAGCTGTTTTAGCGCAGTTCTCCAGTGAAGGGGGGGGGGAGAGTCTCCCTCCGCAGCCGGTTGGCGTAGTTTTGGCACAATTCCGTTGTACAGACCGACGTTAACAGCAGCCCTGTCTGTGCACACGGAGACCGACTCTGTCGTCCGGTGATCTAACCGCCTTCTGGAAAAGCTTCACAAGTACGTCGGTACGCAAATGTGCTTTGTGACACAAGTGACGGTACGCATTTCAGATTACGCACATAACCTGCGTACCAGTTATGTGCACCCCTGTACTACAGCAAAAGTATTCTCCGTCGGGACTTCCTGCAACAACACCACGCCGTTATCGTGATTCTGATTGGCCAGAAGACATTATCAAAGATGTTCTATTGAGAGGACGATCACTACGTGACAAAAGTTTTCAAAACCGTTTCTGGTCTTCGGTATTTCCAGACAAGTGGCTACTGAAATCAATCTGACTAACTGCTGTCTGTGCAATTCTCGGCGCGAGTTGGCGGACTTTATTTTGCTTACTTTAACATCATTTTTCATGGTGGGGCTAAGCCATTTCTTGGTATGGGTGTAGCCTACCCCAGCCATACCCTGGCGCTGCCACTGGTGGGATGTATGGGGCGGGCCATTCTGCACATGCGTTAAATGCGTTAAATATTTTAACGCAATTCATTCAAAATTAATTACCGCCGTTAACGCGATAATTTTGACAGCATTAAATTAAACATATACAGTCAAAAAATGGTACTGAATGAAGTATAGTGGTGGGGTTGAGATTTCCAACCCTACGCAGACTTAAGACTTCAGAACAAATCTCTGATTTCTAGAATCAAAGGAGAGTAATCGTTTTTCCCTACGATATTGTGAATCATATCACAATTGCCATTCCAGTCAAAATAATCACTAGAAGACATTTTTCCAAACAACCCTATTGCATCCTCTATTTCAATGTGGGTGAATATGATTTCAGTGACACATAAATCAGAGATGTAAATCAGGTACTGGATGTTTGGTAAATCATAACAAATCCTTCGGACAAAAACATTAACACACAGGGAAATCTTTAGGGTAAACATCAACACGTTGATATTGAAAAGTAACATAATTCAGAACCACAGCTTTAAGGAGCGTGGAAGTGTTTTGGTTGTTTACATGTGTGTGCTTCTCTATGAAGACACCTGTTTGTCAGCCATCCCTCTAAACCAGGGGTGTCCAAACTACGGCCCGGGGGCCTAATGCGGCCCCTCGGACCATTTTGAATCGGCCCTCAGCTAATTAAAAAAGTATAATGAAATATGGCCCACAAATTAAACATCTGCTATTGTACTTCTTAAATATATCACACAGTATTCGTGTTAACACACGATAGGCTCAATTTTCAAATAAATTCAGTCAATTAAAGTTGAAAAATGTTCTAACAAATCTTAGTTGATAAGAAAAAAGCCCAATAACTTATTAACATAACAACCTTGAAATACACCCTTCATATTTCCTCTTATTATAATCAATCTGAGCCTGCTGTTTTAAGGAATGAGCTGCCAACACAATAAATGAAACCCTACGGAGAGCTGTGTGTTTTTTCCAACCGTAATGTAATTTGATTGATTTTTCTAACTTATGAGGCGATATACCTCTCGTGAGCGGCCCAGCCCTTTGTATATTTTTCTGTATGTGGCCCTCTGTGAAAAATGTTTGGAAACCCCTGCTCTAAAGATTATATTTCCCAACACTTCAATATGATTTCAGTGACACATTGATAAGATAAGATAAGATGGGCCTTTACTAAGGTGCTGTTTACACGAGAACGCAAACGGTTGTATCCGCTACTTTTCTCTTTCGTGTAGCCTGTTCGTTCACACGAGGCCGTAACGTTAACGCGGAAACGGACCCCGCAAAACGATAACGGGCCCCAAGGTGGATAGATCTGCAAACGGCTCAGTGTGTACGTCCTATACGATCATTTCCTGATAACGATGAAGCCATAGCCCCGCCTCTCCCAACCTCTGCTGCTCACTGCTGTAGCATGGTCAGTAGCTACTGACCATGCTACAGATGTTAGTGCACATCTACAGCTCCTCTATCACAACCATCAGCAACAAGTGGACATGGAGAATTACATGGACTACATGTTGCTAAATCCACCGCGGGGCATAAACAGAAGGGCAACCATGGCAACCATGCTCGGGGGTCTTCTTCGCTGCTTTTGGTGTATTTTGTGGCGGAAGTTACTACGCCACTTACAGGCCCGTTATATGTACTACAGCGCTCCCGAGCGGGCTCGTGTGGACGGAAGACTTTTTTAATTTCGTATGCATTCGGTTTGCGTGTAAATGGGGTCTGATCCCCGTGGGGAAATCCAGTAGTTTAACAGCAATAGGATAAGAATGAAAAACAGGACGGCACAGATTCATAAAGATTAGAGATTAATTAAACTAAGTCCAATAAAAAGTAAGAGTAGTGGGAAAAAACTAAAGGAGAGCTGCTTAACAGGCTGCCACTTACCAAATCAGAGAAGTAAATCAGGTAATAGATGTTTGGTAAATCACACTTCTGCCAAAAACATTAACACACACACACACACACACACTTCCTGCTTCCTCCAGGACTGGAACACCTTCCTGCTGCGCTTCAACGAGCTGGACTTCTGTGTGTCGGAGAACGAGACGATAAAGCACGGCCTGAACGAGTCCACCACCCCCGACAGCCTGGTGGTGACCAGCGGCCAGGCCCGGTCCAGTACCCAGGTGCCCCAGCTGCTGGAGGACTTGGGACCCATCAACATCTCCGTCCCCATCACCCTCACTCTGGACCCCCAGCGCCCGTTTGGAGGGTACTCCCGAAACATCACCCACCTGTACGCCACAGTGCTGGGCCAGCAGGTCGGCCTTTCTGGTAGGTTCTCCTTCTCTCCATCGCTCATTTGTTTTTGTTATCAGTCAGACACATTTGATTTATAAAGCCGAATATCAACGGGGACTTTACAGATTATACAAAGAACAAAACTCTCTTTCCTTACACCCTTGCAGAGCACAAGGAACAAGTCCCTGACTGTTAATCAGTATTCAGTAGGGTTGTACACATTAACACGTTGATATTGAAAAGTCAACACAATTCAGAACCACAGCTCTAAGGAGGGTGGAAGTGTTTTGGTTGAATCCAGCACCTAATACGCAGCGTTTATGTGTGTGTGCTTCTCTATGTAGACACCTGTTTGTCATACATCCCTCTAAAGCTTACATTTCCCAATCACATCCCTCTTCAATACCGTTACACTAAAGTAAGAACAACCATCGAAAACTAAGATGGAAAACTCAACAAAACTGCTGTAGTTTATATCATGCATTGCTGCCACTTTGTAAATGTATTCAATCAATATACATGCAGCACACACAGTAAAATGTAGCCTCTGCATTCAACCAATCCAGTATTAGGAGCAGTATACTACAGTGTATTCATTCTGTCGTTGTATTTCTTTAGTTGAGAAGTGACAATGCACATTAATGAATATGAGCACTTGAGTCCATCATGTAATGTGTCAAATGTATCTATTAATCTGGCTCATTTGTTTAATAAGTGTTCAATGTTTTGTGCGTTCACACCTGTCTGTCAATCTGATGTATTTGTCCTATTTGTCTCACTATACTATGTTTCAATGTAGCAGACTAGACAGGGTGCAGCAGGCTAAAAAAAAGACAGGATCAGAATTGAATATAGCTTAATCCTAGGTAAGTTAATGTTATCAAATGTATACTTCTCAGATTTCTTTAGACGTCACAAAATCTCACAAGGAGGAATCCTACAAACTGATTCACTTTCTGCGTTAGGGTTTGATTTACATGAAGGTCACAAAAACACCGCTATTGTAACAAGATAATAGTATTTAGTAGGGATGTAACGATACCAAAAACTCACGGTACGATAATATCGCGATAACAAGTCCACGGTACGGTATTTATCGCGATATTGAATAATAAAGAAAAAAAAATCAATAAAAATATTTTTTACTCAGAAAATGTTTCTTTATTACATAATAAATCTGATTTGTTCAGCATTTTAGTAGGATAGCAGTATTGTCAAAAACAAAGTGACAGTAACAGACTGGAACAAGAAAACCAGTGTTTTTGTACCTATAGTACTACCAAACAAAGTAGGCATTTTCTTTGTGCCACTGCATCTCACAAAGAAACAAGGACATTTAATAATCAGACCCTGCAATAAAATAAATCAAGTTTCACTTTAGTTTTTTCAAGTAACTCAACTCAAACTCACTAGTCACTCACTCAGCATCATCAGACAGGTTTTTAGGAATATGAGAATGTCCACATTTCCAGGTATTATAAGCTGGGATGTTTGGGCATTTACAATATCCCCTGCTCTGGAAAGAACTCTCTCGCTTGGTCCTGATGTTGCTGGGACAGCAGTGGTCGGTTTATTTAACAATGACGGAAAAATCTGAAAGCAGTCTGTCATTTTGACAGATTAGAACAAACTCGGAACAGCGCCAACGTTTCCCCGCAGCGAGGCTCTGGTGTTATGCCGTGTTATGCATGCCCTCCAAAAGGAAATGATATAGTTTCCAAACCGTACTTTGACGTACAGATCAACACATGTCTGGGAGGTTTTGCTTTACGCTTTACGGACAGCGAAAAAGTCTAACGCCACCTCAGTGGGACGGACAGATATGCTTTGGCCATGGGTGACAGCAGTGGGTCAAGCTGTGCATTGTCTCTCCACCACTTCAAAAACAATGCAGTTTTTGCCAAGAAGGTGAGGCTTATTGACAGAGATATAAATATACTGTTGGTACTTGTCAATGTCTCTAGCTGTGTACATGTAGCCCTGTAGATACGATGTCCTTTTGTGTTCTGTTGTTTTATGTTCATGTTGTAACCTACTTGCTGCCATGCTGGACAGGTCTCTCTTGAAAAAGAGATCGATGATCTCAATGGGACCACCTGGTTAAATAAAGGTTTAAAACAAAAAAAAGTGTTTAAAAAAAAAAATATTAATCAAAAAAGAAAATCTTGGTAGATTTTGTCAGTCTCACGACGGTATTGGGACGTTTATTTACCGCGATATTCGGTATATCGTTACATCCCTAGTATTTAGACTATAGTGTGTGTATTTGCTGTGGTTACTGTACGGAGGTGATGTCCTCCCTCTGAGGAGTGTGTGAGTGTGTCCTCTGATGGGTTTTACCCTTACCTCTCTGAGTTTGAAAACAAACAGTGGCGGCGTTGTGTAACATAAAGCTGAACCCATCAGTCCGGCTATACGTTACACACTGGGAGGTTTCAAAAGACCGCCTAATTGAAAAGTAAAAACAACCTCTTAACCATGACTGCATGCTCAGCTGTGTTTGGGGACTGTTACTTTTGTTTCCTCAGAGTGTGTGTGTTTTTTTGTCTAGAGTATGTTTACTGTAAAAGCTACTGAGTGCTTATATATAAAAAATGTCATCTGTGGAAGCCGTGGCGCTGTAAAAAGCACGACCAATCATCTGAGCCGGCCCGGCTAAAGTAACTGGATGGCCTACCTGCCTGTCAGCCTTCCATCTGGGCACAAACTTATCTCGTGCCCTCATTGGTCATGTGCGTGTTCGTGTGTGTTTCGTGTGTGTTGGAGGAAGTCTGAAGGAAGTGGCAGATATTTTTCGGCTACGTACTTTCAAATTCTAGCGCACTCGAGCTGGTTTCTCCATTCTTACCTACCCTACCTTTAAGTCTTTGGCGATTACACCCAGATCCTGAAATCATATATCTAAAGGGGGAAATGCAGCCGTGAGCATATAGGGAAACCCCCCCAGGGTCTAGACACTGGTGATGATGCTGAAGATCTGGATTTGATGAGGAGATGGGATGAAGAGGGGGATGTGATGAGGTCTTTGGATTAGCTCTCCTGGCACTGGATGTGATGAAAGGAGGTGGATGGGGAGGAGGCGGGCGGCAGCATGAACACCTGAAATCACAGCAGGAGAGAGGAGAACCATTTTAAAGTTTGGCTGCTGCACGATGATTGGCTGCTGAGATTGAGGTGAATGTAATAGGTTAACAGAACGCCCGTGAGTGAGTGAATGTACCAGTCTTCCTGAAGGAACGTGCGCTGAGCTTCTCCAGATTAGCTTAATCTTTGTTTTTACCATTCCCGCCTCAAACACCTGTTGTTTTTAATGAACACTGCCTCCCCCCCGTCATCTTGGTGTTGTTCTTCTCAATGCATACATTACATACTGCATTGCCAACAATGTGTTAAGCCTTGTTTGTCTCTTTATGGCGCTTTCCCTGCTTCAGGATTAGCTGTTTGCTAACGGCATGTACCCTTCACTTAAAATGTATGATTAAGTCACCAGGCTGGATAAGCAAAGTCAACAAGGAGCTGAGCGAATGTTTAATCTCACTGAGCAAACATCCCCAGTGTAGACAAGAGAAGATCTAGGAAACTTCATTATAATAGACTTGCTGTTCTCTTTTCAATTATAGTACACACTGGTGATACAATAATATATTAATTGTATTTTAAAGTATTGTGTATGAATGCGTGTACTCATCTTTGGAACATTTAATGTCTATTTGAAATTATTGCTTTTTGTATAAATGCTTTAGAAACAGAGGGGATTATGGGTAATGCTGCAATGATCTGTTTGGTGTTTCAGCCAATCAGAGACAGGCTCTGGATATATCTGAGACCTGTGATATATTGATGAAAAACAGTATAATAGGGGACCTTTTAATATAAGAATGTCCAATAAAACCATAAAGTAAAATAACAAAAAATGGATATGAATACAAATAAAAGTAAAGATCCAATAAAATTCAATAAAATGTCATATTATAAATATCTAAGTTTGAGTAAGAGTTTGTAATAAATAGAGATTTAAAAAAATACATATTTAAATAAAATAAGAATTTTAAGTAAAAATGTTGAATAACAAACTGACTGTAAAACTTATTTTATATCACGTTAATTTCCTAATAATCTGAGATGCTCACATCGTGTTTTGATGTTTGTGTGTGTAGGTCGGGAAGCCCACGAGGAGATAAACATCACGTTCACGCTGCCGGTCTCCTGGAGCTCAGACGAGTGTGTGCTGCACGGACACTGTGAGCAGGTGGTGTTCAGCACGTGCATGACCATCACTGCAGCCAGCAACATCTTCCCCGTCACAGTGTGAGTCCGCTGACCCCTCACACACACACACACACACACACACACACACACACACACACTCTCTGCAGCCAGCAACATCTTCCCCGTCACAGTGTAAGTGCACTGACCCCACACACACACACACACACACACACACACACACACACACACACACACACACACACACACACACCACACACACACACTCTGCAGCCAGCAACATCTTCCCCGTCACAGTGTGAGTCCGCTGACACCACACACACATACACACACACACACACTCTCTGCAGCCAGCAACATCTTCCCCATCACAGTGTGAGTCTGCTGACCCCTCACACACACACACACACACCACACACACTCTCTGCAGCCAGCAACATCTTCCCCGTCACAGTGTAAGTGCACTGACCACACACACACACACACACACACACACACACACACACACACACACACACACACACACACACACACACACACACACACACACACACACACACACACACACACACACTCACACACTATCTCCATGCACAGAGCAGCGGTTCCCAACCTTTTGGAGGCTAAATAAAGTTCTGATTGGTCAATTCAGAACATGTGCCATGTTGTAAATCCAGTAGTACAGACCGCTGTCAAGGACTGTCATGACCGTTGCTAAGGAGGATCAAATAAAAAAAAAATCTTAATAATTAAATATTTCCACACAAATCATAATGTTTTGCAAATCATTTGGCGGCTCACTTGCAATGCCTTTGCGGCCCACTAGGGGGGCCCACAGGTTGGGAACCGCTGCTGTCGTGTGTGACTCAATACTGTTATATCGTTTCTGGGTATTACTGCTTTCATACAGTGCCAAGTAGACGGTGATATGGTCTCTGAGAATCTACAAATGTTCAAATTGCATAAAATAAACAGCTGACTAAAAACAGTGTATGTGTTATACTAACTCTGATCAAATACCCTGATATCTATTAGCTCTTTCCAAAATAATGTAAGCCTTTAAAACCAGGAAAATACATTTATATTGTGGATATTACGATCAGGAATCCTTTTTGATGAATAAAACACGATTTGGAAATAGCCAAGGGTAGGAAAACAAAAGACTAAAACTGTTAAAATGAACATACTACTGTAGAATGTGTATTATAATAATAAATGAAAAATCAAAACAGCTGGATATTACAGTTACTTATTTCTACTTTTATAGTTAAATTTTTCCCATTTAAGCTCACAGAGGATTTAATAGCAGTATTTAAGATAACCAATACCACATAACACT
This sequence comes from Pogonophryne albipinna, assembly GCA_028583405.1. Lineage (NCBI taxonomy): Eukaryota > Metazoa > Chordata > Actinopteri > Perciformes > Artedidraconidae > Pogonophryne > Pogonophryne albipinna. The sequence continues at coordinate 690,714 of JAPTMU010000088.1, forward strand.
TCCCATCAAAGCAAGAGGCAGTGTGAGGTATACAGTAGTGTGAGATTCAATATCCAAAATGAAGTCGATGTTATAACAATAGATTAGATACGTTCCACAGCAGCATGTTAACAGGAATTGCATGAGTTCTACTCCGGAATAAAATAACATTTATTAAAAATGTCATAAGAAAAGAAATTGCTGAAATAAAAGGTGCACAAATGTGAGGAAGTGCACACACTCCCTCACTAACATGTTGGTCTTAACTATTTGTTTGTTAAGAAAGGTAGTACATGTTTTTTCCTGAGTTGCTTTTATTTCAGTTAAAGTTATAAAAACAGTTTACATAGACAAACTAATAAAATGCGTCTAAATTCGTTTGTCAGTCTGTAAAACACACAAGCACCAAGTAATCAATAGGGATGTCCCGATCACATTTTTTTGCTCCCGATCCGATTCCGATCATTTGATTTTGACAATCTGCCGATACCGATTTTTCCCGATCCGATCTTTATGCAATGCATTAAGAGAAAAAAAAGGTAACAGATAACGGCTGGTCATCCAACGCGATGAGTTCAGCTATCTTGGCTGTTATTTGTTTGGCCTTTTCACTGTTCTGGGGCAGTTTCTCTTTCCTTTTAAAAGTCTCTGAAAGTGTCGGTTGTTTCAGTGCCGTTACCTGAGTGGCCGCTGTGTACTCGTCCTGTTGTTGTTGGTGTTTGTTTCTCAGGTGGCGTATTAGATTGGTCGTGTTGAACGTAGCTCTGTTCTTTCCACCACGCGGAACCTCCGCCTTGCAAACATTGCATCTGGCTGTTACACTGCCTTCGCTTTCAATTTTATAATACTTCCAAACTCCTGACATTTTCTCTGTCCCGAGTCCCGAGTCACCAGCTGAACGTAGCCTCTCGTTAGCTTACTGCTAGACACTGCGCGCCCACTCTGTTGCCAGATTTGAGAGAAATAAGCAACCAGGTCTGAAAACAAGCCCAAAAGAAGCAACACATACATGATGTTGTGTCATTTCAAACCAAAACTAAGGCCTCAGGATTACTTTAAGACGTGAACATGGTCATCTTTGTTTTGTAACATTAAATAAAATTAAAAAAAATTATTAAAAAAATAAAAATTCCCGACCCCCAATTTTTTTTCTCCCAATCCCGATCTTTTGAAAATCACGTGATCGGCTCCGATCCCCGATCACGTGATCGTATCGGGACATCTCTAGTAATCACCATTTCCTTTGTTCAGGCCTGGAGGCCATCTTGTCCCAGTGCTCAAAGGGGGAGCACGCCTCCAAAGTACTCCTTATATGTGCCGTATGAGTAGGCGGAGTCTTGGACGCGATTGGTCAGGAAATGTGTGATTTTATGAGTGTCAATTAGGTTAAAAACTATCCGTTTTAAGCCGACCTTGTTGTTCTTGAAGGTATAATATTTATGGCGATGCAATAATGAATTTACTTAAGCCTTTAGGGTTTTATTAAAGGTAGACAACAGTGTTTAATTTTGTATTTAAGCCTTCACTCCGCTTTCAGAACCATGACCTGATTGGCCAGGTTGGAGTGGGAAGGCGGGCAGTCTCCTATAAATGTGGTTGGGAAGAGAGGGGAAGGGGCATTCGTTTTTGTGTTTGTTCCTTGCTGGTGAATGCAGCACCAGGCATGCAGTTTGTGTTTCTGTGGAATAATGTGGAAGGCTAAGAATAAAACGCCTGTTTATTTTTTGCAAGAAAACCCTCTCTCCACGTATCGTTCTTTCACCTGCACTTCACATCGTAACAACAAATAATAAAAGAAACGGGTCAAAACATAAAATGAACAACTAACAGAAAAGTAACAACACAAATATCACACAATTAAGAAAATGAAGAGCTACAAATAACAACAATCTAATAATCTGGAGCTGCTGCCACCAAGCATTTATGTCCTATAAACCAGTGCAATGTAAACAGTTTTTTAACCCCCGTCCTTGCTGTTGTCGTGCAGGCAGCCGCCTCACTGCGTCCCGGAGACGTTCACCAACGCCACCTCCTGGTACAAAGTGTTCACTACGGTCCGCGACTCGGACACCAAGTACAGCCAGGACTACAACCCCTTCTGGTGCTACAAGGGAGCCGTGGGGAAGCTGTACCACGCGCTCAACCCAAAGCTCACCGTCATCGTGCCGGACGTGAGTCTTCCTCTCTTACCTTCCTGTCAGGCACTTTCACGTCACTTGTACAGATCACTGTAAATATTGTATTGTCTCATCTGACACTGAAATACGCCTATCTCTGATCTGGTAGTGTTCATTTAAACTAACAATCTTTGTTTTCTATGTGGAACAAATCTGCTCAAATCTTCAGTGCTTTAATCAGGATTTAAAATAAACGAATGGCAAGAGAGGAAAATAAATCTGGTGATCCATCTGATCTAAATAGTTCCCTATGCCGTGGTAATGACTTGAGAAAAGGGAATACAGAAATGTTCCAGGATGGTTTTTTTAATTGTTTTTTTTTTACCATCTGTGGACGAGGCAAAAATAAAAATGGCATATAAAGATATATTTCTTTGATGTGGCTAGTGACATATAATATTAATGAATAACACACCGTTTTTGCAGTGTGTATAGATCAAAACATTACAATTATTCCAGCCATACTTGGAAGATGGGTTGGTGGTGCACCTTTGCCCCTTGTGGCTGAAATGAGCATTACAACAACAAAGGATCCTAACCTAAAGAAACTTTCACCTACTGTACAGAAACTTTTTCCAACTTGCTTTCAATAAGTCAAATCATCCGTTTAGAATGTTTTCCCCCACCTGTTCAACAGATTAATTGATTTTATGAGAGTTAGAAAATTCAGCAACACGTGTTTCACCTGTTCCTAAATCAGAAACACACAACACATTGGTTCTCACTCAAAATTAACTATCTTTACAAGTCGCTATCAGCCGGCATTAAGTCATAAAAAGCTCCCATTATTCTCTAAAGTCTCTGAGTAATCACATATTATGATTATGAATGTGTATTATATGCAGGGTTCGTACGGGTGCTTGAAATCCTTGAAAAGTGCTTGAATTTGACTTTGGAAAAGGTGTAAGAACCCTGTATATGGATGTACCCTATGATAATAATGTGCAGGTAAGTTGTAGCAGTGGAAATCAGCACTTAATTAAAGAAATACAAACTCATGATCAATTAATAATAATAATAATAATAATTCATTCCATTTAGAGGCACCTTTCAAAGCACCCAAGGACACCTTACAATTCATAAAATATTCTAAGGAAAGGTTTAAGACAGTACAAAAAGACCATAACATGTTTGGGAGTTAAGGAAAATAATTGATTTTAGTTGATGATGATGATGATAAGATCCTACAGCTCCTGTGATAGTTCATTCTTCCTCCCTTCCTCCCTTCCTCCCAGGATGACCGCTCCCTCATCAACCTGCACCTGATGCACACCAGCTACTTCCTGTTTGTCATGGTCATCACTATGTTCTGTTACGCGGTGATTAAAGGGCGGCCGGGCAAAGTGCGGCAGAGCAGCGCCGACCTGTGCCCAGAGAAGGTACAGCACACAGCTGCAGTGCTATGTGACGAGAACAGGTAGCTCCAGCAACTACAACCCACCAGTGATTGGTTAAACTCTTCATCCAATCACACTGCTGACTCTCTGATCACTGTCCAATGGGCTTCTGTATGTACTGTGTGCTTTTCTCACGTTTTCCTTCTTGCTTAAGAAGCTAAATACATAATGCTGTCTTTGTTAGCATGAACATATCAGAGTACTATAAAGATATATTTAATTATATCCCCCTTTATAAATAGTTAAATAATATTAGACATGGAAGTAAGAATTTGTAAGAAGATATATTAAAAAACTTAAGGTAATCTCCAAGAAATATAAAAAATAGTTATATATATATTTATTTTTTAAGGAAATGTCTAATTAAATATTAAATAAAATAGAATACAAATAAAATAATATAAATATATAAGAGTAAGAGTTTGCACTAAATAGACATTTAAAAAAATAAATATATTTAAATAAAAATGTGCAAAAAAAGATTAATTAAAATAAATGAAGGTATACAAAAAATAATTTTAAATTATATTCACACCTTAATTTGGTCAATATAGACATCATGATTGTTTTCTCACGTGAAAAACATGTTTTAATCTTAATTGCACAAAAATGCACTTTGAGAGCAAAACTGAGTTGAGATCTTGTAAACAACTCCAAAAATGTAGCACCTTAAGATTCCCTTAGTGGTAAACGTGTCTCACTTTCTGAAGCGACTTCACAATAAAATCCTTCCTGTGGTTTGCTGTCCGGTTAGACTTTAACATAAATAAAACAGCAGGAAATGTTTGTTGTTGTTTAGTAGTTGTTTAGTAGTTTACATAATTCTGATATCAGCTACACAGAGCAACGAAACTTAAGATAAGAAGCAGCATTGTACGGCGCGCTATGCATGGGGCCGCCTTGAGGGGGTTTCCCGACATGTCGTTGCAGTAAATTAAAGGGTGTATCATGGTGTCGTTGCTGTGGACCTTCTTAATCTACCTTCTTTGGGGGGCCCCCTTCTGGTCCGGGGCCCCAAGCAGTTGCCTGTCCGCAAGCGGTGGCCCTGGCTATATACACACTATTTACTTTAGTCAAAAAGATCTGATAATGAAAATAATAATACATTTAAAGGCTACTCAAAGACACAAACAAATACTTCATATTCAAATAAATCACAATATTGATTACACATTCAAAGCAAACCTGTCTGCCAAGTTGCATGACTCTAATGCTGTCGATTCTTTCCTTATTCCCTATTTTTCTGGTGGTATGATTTTAATAATGTGTTCCTTTAAGCCCGCGTCACACTGTCCCGAAATTGTCACCAGATGGACACACGATAAAGGAAGTGTTCAAATTCGGCTGTGATCGTAGCAACATCGAGCCATTCGTGAGGGCATCTTAAGCCATCGTATGACCGCCGGTGGAGTTTCTCAGGCTCCGGCAGCAACTTCGTGAGCGGTGGCAAAATCTTTGGCAAAAAATTGCCGAAGGACCTTGCGAAGGTTCATTTTCGTGTTGAATTCGTGTGTCCATTTTGCCCTTCGTAAGGCACTCGTGAGGACATCTTGTCAAATCTTGTCATCTTCGTCTGATCATCGGTGCCATCGGGCATTTTTCGCCTCACGAAGACAATACGAAGGAAACAAGAAGCTGCCCGATTGTCTTAGGAAGGCAACACGACTATGTGAAGCTCTCGCAATGCCGTCGTGTAGCCATCGTATTATAGTACGATGACATCGAGATTCTATTTATTGCACAACAAAATCATGTAAACAGATTATGTAAATAACCAATTTGTGTTCTGTGAAACTGAAAAGGATATTACATTGTTTTTATCGTAAATGTAATTTAGGTTAACTTCCTGTCTTATTTAGATGCTTTTATTTTGAAGGCGAGTTTACTCTGTTGACAGGAAGTTGTTGTTGCTATGGAAACAACATGACGGAGATAAGTAATACCTTCTAATCTACATATAAAGACAGAGAAAGTAAAGAATAACGTGTATGTTTAAATGTTAGCACCCCCCGAAGAGGCACAAGCTCTTACGTTGAGTCTACGATCATATTTTCGTGTGTGGTCCGGGTGCCATCGTGTGGCCTTCTGCAGGCCTCGTACTTGCTTCGGCTGTTGCTTGGCTGTTGACCAACTTCGGGGCCATCTTCGTGCGAAATTCACAATTCCATATTCGTGTGTCAATTTCGGGACAGTGTGACGGGGGCTTTCTGCATTACTTCCTGTTTTGAGTCCGCTGCACTAAAAGCCGTTTTTCTTGTGTTGCAGGTGGCGCTCTCAGAGGGTTAAAAAGACAACAGAAAGCTATTTCAGAACTTACCTGTAACACGGACAAAGAAACAGAAGACATAAATAAACATACCAGTTGCCTAGTGAACCCTGGAGATCCTATTAGGGACACAACAGCTCTGTGAATGCATTACTGCAATGTTGGGTTTTTCCAACCAAAGATATACAAGTGCCTGTATCTGTCGTGTAAATATTTGTAGGATCTCTGATATTCTGTGCAAAACCTTTTTTCTTTTACTATTATTAAGTCCCCTTGTGTCATGTCAGAAACATGCAGTAAGAAAGCAGAACGCCACACACCAGAAACACACCATACGCCATTTTATAGCACTTATTTCCCAAGCAAGATAGAAAAGAAATCAGCATTTATCACAGATTTCAGATTTGTTTTTCCATGTAAATGTTTGGATGCTTCAAAAACATGATATTTAGTCACTTGAAATACTTAAAAGTGCGCTAAACTTAATTGAAAAGATAATTAATGGAGGAGGAGATGCTTGTGACACATTGATAATTACATCTCAAGTGTTCAGCTTCAACAAGAAACAGTCAATTTAGCATAAGAGTGCATACAGTCAGTTCAAAAGAACCAATTAGTTTACTTTATTGAACTCTAAATCATTACATTTCTTCCCCAAATTAACCATGTGTGTCCCTGTGTGTCTGCTATGTCAATACAAGTGGATTTAAGTATTTAAATGCAACACTTAAAGTACAGTTAATGAGTCCCATTCTCCCAGTTTAGTCCATTTTAAAGGCAGTCAATGAGCTCTGGCACTTCCTGTGGTCTGTGTTGTGAAACTGTTTTGGAGACAAGTAGATATTGTCTCTTAAAGTATGATTTTCTGCCTTTTTCTTCCTCTCCTCTGTGGCTTCATCGCTCACCTGCCTCTTGTCTTTAATTTGCCGCCTGGATTTGATGTTAAACAAAGTCTCGGATACATTTTCTCGCCTTACCCGCAGCGGAGTTTCTTTGTTTGAAAACACTCTCCGGCTTTCTTCCTCCTCTCTTTGCTTCTTCCTCCAGTTCGATGAGCCTGTGGGTGGAAATCAGACTTGTGATTATTGTCGTTTTAAATGTCAAATCAATCTGGAGTTATTCTACGTTATGATGGAGTTACTGGTGCTTTTATTTTTAAGCAAATCATCATTCATTGTTCATGATTTCTTGCACATTTTGCGCCACTTGTTTTTTGTCCAAGGTCACATGTAAACAGTCGGATATTGAACTATATACACCTTGTTTGAGTTCAGTTTGATTATATATTAGAATATAATTACATTTGTGTAACTATGATAATATATTTATGATTAAAAAATAAATAAAAATTCGCTATGGGGTGTGAATGAGTGGAAGTGAGTTTGGGAAATGTTAAGATAGATAAAGGCGGATTTAGATAAAAAAACTTTAAAGTGTAATATTATTATTGTTTTAAGTGTATATTTAGCCCCTTTTTTTATTTCCTGCAAGAATTGTTGTTAAATTGACTTTAGCGTTAAGGATTAAATTAATTTACTTACATTTATTCTATTTTTAAGAGTGTTAGTGACTTTAACAATCATTATTCTAATAATAACGTTAGATTTGCAACAAAAACACATCCGTAAGAAGCACTGTAAACGGTGCTGTGTGGACACAAATATTAATAATTGGTTAGAAAAGACGTGAAATCCCTTACTTCCTAAAGTCAAAAAGTAAATCCAGATCATTTGAAATCGTCTAAATCCGCCTTTAATATTGGTTTCGTATGATTTTTCTTCAATATCAATGACTGATTCTTGTTACTTACCTCTGTTATCACTTTGTTCCATAATTGGTACCTGTTGAATGTACTTTTTTATAATCTAAATCTAACATGCAACAATTCCAAGTGATTTAAAAGCAATTATTTGTATTTGATTTCAGTTTATAAGCTTTACTTGAATTGTGTTTTCAATTTCTTTGTGGCAGAAATTAATCTCTTGTCACATGTTATCGACACTTTGTACATTTACTGTTTGATCTTTATTCAGAATGAGTGTGGTTTGTTTTCCATATCGATTGATGCTAGCACAAGTCTTCCTTATTCCTGATGATATTTTGAGTCTCCTGTTTCCATGTTTTTTTTGGGAAGATCTGGCAGCTTATTGGACGTTCGGAAAATGTGTGAAATGTGTGTGTGATGAGAAAATGAAGAATGCCATATTATTGCCAAACCATCACAACTAATATTGCTTCCTATTCTTTTTTCTTGTTTGGTTTTTGTGTAGACTTGCATCTCAATAATTGCTAAAATGCCTTAACATTGTAAAGTTTAATTTAAGTTTCACATATTGTAAAACACACCAGCTTTACGGGAAATAAATCCAAACACACGCTTGTTAAGTGCACATTAACGGAGAAGGAGCTTGTCGTTTTTAAACCACTATATCATCAAGTTCACTGGAGTACAAACGGGAGGCATCATCTCAGCAAAAAACATCAATTTTAAAGCCGTCATTCCATCTTTTTTGTAATGTTTTTGCAGCGCTTACAGGCGAGTATCAAGCCGACTGTGTGCCTTCTGCACTCCGAGCTGACTCATCAAACCCCCTTTTTCCTCTCCAGTGGAACTGCTGTAAATTAAAGTTGAAATAAACTGTCTCTAAAGTTCAACATCACTTTGTCCCCGACCCTCCTTTTTCTCCAGCGCACACCGGTGTCTCGACAGCGAGATTAATGATCTGCCAGAGGAAATTAATTGATATAATTTAGCTCGGAGTAAAAGGTAGTGGAAATATTAAAAAGCTGGAAGTTTAGTGGACGAGCTGTTAATGTAGGTGTTACTGAGCAACACTGGTGGTAAAATACTGTTTATTAATGCACTACACATGCCTTTATTAAACATGGCACACTTTTTTAACACTGCTTCAACACATATACAGACAAAGGACCTTATCTTGCCAGCAAGTAAGAAGAATCGCACAGTCAACCATTAAGAGTTGATTAAATATGATATGTGTGAATCATTTGGTGAGTAAAGTAAGTATTAATACACAGAACAGGCCCAGGGGCTTTGTTATACAAGAATGTCACTCAGAGACACGAACCACGAGGATGAGATTCAAAATGACCTCAAAGTAAGACAATAGAGTAATTAAATTACCATAATGATACTTATAATAACCGCAAACAGACATAAGTTACCAAAATGAGACACAAGGAGGCAAAAAGGTGTAAAAATGTCAATAAAATAGGGAAAAAAATGTACTTGAAGGTCCCATGACAGGCTTTTCCGGTTATTGCTTTTTCTGCATGTAAACGGTCTGCAAAGTCACAAACCCTCAAAGTACACCCTGTAGCGAGTAAAACTCTAACACAGAAAAGACCTGTCTATGCTGCCCCAGAACGCCTCGTTGGAGATTCCTCTTTTTCCATGGTTTACTTCCTGGAACCAAGTGACGTAACGACGACCAAATGGACCAATCTGTGGAGGTCCTCACACACACACTCAATCAGCCTTATCTTTTGTCAGGCTCAGTGTGTGGCCTGGCTCCTATGAGTGTGTGTGCGCGCGCGCGCAACACGTTCTCACTCCCATCCCGTCACATATTGACGGACGGTCAGGGCCCCTCCCCGTCGCTATATTACGTACAGGGTACCCCTTGACCGTCAGGCTTCTACGGGCAGGGCGTCCCATGGACCTTCATAGACCACATGATCAACAACAATGGCCGACCGTGTTATTCTCGGTGGAAAATGCCTATTTTAAGGTTCATTTGGCCATTAAAATGCGTTTTGATGTCATTTTATGCGATTAATATGAGTTGTTATTTCTGATTATTTATGCAGTAGATGTACATGATGTTTAGTTTGCTAGTTATGACGAAGATTACTTCATGAATGTGTACACATTCGTCAATATGTGACGGGATGGGAGTGAGAACGTGTTGGTGTGTGTGTGCTCAGGCTGAGTTCCTCTGTGTCTCGCTGTCCCCACGCAGCAACCAGGAAACGACACCAGTAATCCAGCTCACACTGTCCGCTCCTCGAGCCTCAA
>JAPTMU010000673.1:0-29990 GCA_028583405.1 Pogonophryne albipinna
GCAGAACATGCGGCTGCCACATTGCTGCGATTATTTACAGTAAAAGGGGTAAAAAATAAACATTGCAACGACAGCTGAATTTCATTTCATTTCACAGCCTGTTATTTATGTTTTTTCTGATGGCCAGTGAAGAGGAAACTCGGCTTCAAACATCAACAACATGTCGGAGGTCAGAGGGTTTGGGGTTTAGTCGAGTTTGCTCATTGGGTTTCTCTCTAAAAGCTTAATGTTCAGACATATCTCTTGTCTGTTCTCTCTATTGTCCTCTAAATCCCCATCCTCACCCTATTTCACTCTCTATTATCGTTTACATGTTTCCAATGTCAGTGTTAAAAAGGCCCAATTATGCTATTTGGGGGTTTCCCTTCTCTTTAGTGCACATGCGTCAAACTCGAGGCCCGGGGGCCAAATCAGGCCCGTGGTGGATTTAATTTCGGCCCGCAGGATAATTTCTAATTCCTATTAGATCTGGCCCGCCGGTATATTGCAGCACACCTTCACTCCATCCTGAGGGTCTCCTCAGCTCAGAGCCTGAGCCCAAACATTGATGACCTTGCACCCAAGATGAGATGCCAAGTATCTGAACTAGCATCACAGAGCAGCACACTGAGTTCAATGGATGCTTCCTTCTGCACTTTCTCTCTCACGACAACAGGGCATGTTTGGTTTTCTCTTTGAGGGGAATAGTTTTGTTGAAGCTGTTGTTGGCCTGTGGGAAAATGTACTCATAAGAAATGACTCTGGAAAAGCTGCAGATAGAGCCATAAGAAATGAATGCAGCTGATTATTTAATGTTTAATGTTTTTATAGGCAATATTGAAGCTTTGTTAGTTCCAGGTTTAATATGTGCAATAAGTTCATTTCAATAAGTTCTGCAATAAACATTGAACCAGTCCGGCCCTCCACTAGTACCCATTTTTTAATGTTGGCCCACTTTGTGTTTGAGTTGGACCCCCCTGCTTTAGTTTGTTCTATAGGTTTTAGTGCATGTAAATGGTCTGCAAAGGCTAAAATCCCTGTGTTTCTTAAGAGCTTTTTGAACATTAAAGCATGTCAACATGTCACAGTAAAAGCACAGCATACACATGTACCCTGTATACGTCCTCTTTAATACAACATGGTATGCGAGTGATTTACGAAGCCAATATGTTGTCGTGGAAAACCTCACAAACCAAAATGTGTTTTAAGTTTAAATGAATGTTAACACAAGCAGCTTGTTTACAAGAAGTCATCTGTGGATCTCCACCTTTTAGTACTTGACATTTTGTTTTGCAAACCTAGTTTCAACAGAATGAACGCAAACATATTTTTCTGCATTAGGTAATGTCTTCCTTTATTTGACGTAGAATAGAAATAAGCAGAATTATATAAGCTTTGTGTTTTCTGCTGGGCTTCAGCTTCACCCTCTTTCTTTCTTTCATTCATGGTGTCCATTAGCACTCTGTCTCTTGCCAGCCATTCACATGGAGACACACACACACACACACACACACACACACACACACACACACACACACACACACACACACACACACACACACACACACACACACACACACACACACACACACACACACACACACACACACACACACACACACACACACACACACACACACACACACACACACACACACACACTGTTAAGTTTCCCTGGTTACTGAATGCCTTTTTCATTGACTGTCCGTTACCATGGAAGTGAAAGGACGAGCGGATGATTAGAGGAGAGGAAAGGAGAGAAGGAGACGATGAAAACAAGGAAAAACAAGAAATAAGATAACAGGGAAAACTAGGAGGTAGGAGAGAGAGAATGGAGAGGGATAAGGAATATAATAGATGAAGGATAATTAGGAGGAAGTGAGGAATAGTGAGGAGCAAATACGTGGGAAAGAAAGATTACATGTGAAAAGGATGGGAGGGATGGAAAGAATAAAATATATAATAGATAAAGCATAATTAGGGAAAAGGAGAGAATCAGGGAAAGAGAAAGAGAGCCATAAGATAGGAGCAGCAAAGTGTGGAAGAAAAGAAGGAGGGGGAAGATGAGGAAATAGGAAATGAGACAAAGTGAACGGAGGAAAACAATGGAAATAATACAACATATAATAGATCAAGGATACATAAGGGAACAAGGAAGAGTTATGAAGGAGGCAGGAAAAGAGAATATTGCATGGGATGGAAAAATATATTGTGAAGAATTAAGTGAGGAAATCAGGAAACAAGGAAGAGGGTCCGAGTAAAAAGGAGAAGAGAATGAGGAAAGGGAGGAGAAAGTGATAGAAGATAACAAGGAACCTTGAGGAAGGAGATGGACATATTAATGCTGCGGGGATACAACAGGCTTTACAGGAGATGGTGTCCTGTCTATTCTTCCTCTATGCCATCATCTTGTCTCCATACCATTTATGTTTCCTTCATCCCTTCCTTCATCTCCTCCTTCCTCTCCCCCTCGTCTGAGAGCGGATAAATTACACGTTGTTTGACATCTAACGGACTGCAGATTGTAGAGCGAAACAAGTTCCCACACACACACACACACACACACACACACACACACACACACACACACACACACACACACACACACACACACACACACACACACACACACACACACACACACACTCCACTGTTCTGCAGACAGGATGATTTTCTATCAAAGGGAAGTTGATTTGTGGATCAGATAACATGATTCGGTCCAGGACTGACACACACACCCACACACACACACACACACACACACACACACACACACAAACACACACACACACACACACACACACACACACACACACACACACACACACACACCATGAACACACACAGCTCGGACCGACATGCATAAATCCTGCTATGCATAAATACATGCATAATCTATGGAGAATATGTTGGCTTTCTGTGTGTGTGTGTGTGTGTGTGTGTGTGTGGTGTGTGTGTGTGTGTGTGTGTGTGTGTGTGTGTGTGTACAGGATTTATCTTGCTGTGGTGTGGTGACGGTCCTACAATTGCTGAGCAGTGCATTGGCACGTCAGTTTCTCCTTTTGCCAAGAATTAATTGACTGTGATTGGCCGAAATACACTCACACACTTTGATGGATGTGACACCCTCCTTTCAGCTTCTTCAAACACCTCACATGTAAGGGCAGATCTGGACCTCTATATCTTCCTCTCTCCTTCTGTAAACCCTCCCTTTCTTCTCCACTGAATATCAAACTAAGCAGTTTCTTCATCTCATTCGGGACAATTCATAACATATTAGCCTTTGATGACTATCTCTTACATATCTTCTTCAAGAGGCCTTATTATGCCTCCTTTGTTTACTTCCGGATCATCGTGACATCACTGTGTAACACTCGCACTTCTATTGGCTAGCGCTCGGACACATCGTACGTGATAGGCTAAGGGGCGGGACATCTCCAAGCGGTTGACCAATCAAATATTGGTAGAATGGCTGTTGCAAAAAATACAGTTTTCAATAATAAATGAGGAAATGTTATTTTATTTTTGTTACTATTTATGAATACTTCCAATTTTTTTACTAGATTTTTGCGTCAGGCTTCTGCTGCTCTTTCCTCCTCCTCCTCCTCCTCCTCCTCCTCCTCCTCCTCTCGCTGCAAATCAGATATGACAGGAAAATATTGTCCTTGTAATGGAGGACTCAGGGCACTCTGCCTCTTTGTCTCTGAAATACACACACAAACACACACTTCAGTATCTCACACACACCACACACACACACCACACACACACACACACACACACACACACACACACACACACACACACACACCACCACACACACACACACAACACACACACACTCACTCAGATTGTAACCTGTGCGAGGCTTGAACCCGAGTCATGTTGAATTATTTCCTTTTGTTTCTCCACGTCTTCCTGTCAGTCTTTTACATCTGATCATTATCTCAGTTTAAACCGTTTAACGGCCAGTTTGCTCCTCTGGTAAACCGCTCGTGGACAAAGCCGTATTATCTTTTTTAATTTAAAAGGACTAAGCCTCAATATCATTGTATTAACAGTTCATCTTAATTAATACATTAGGAGGTTAAACGCTTAAAAATCAGATTATATTTGCAGTTTTCAATTCGTTTTCCAGAGGCCCTATTTCGTTTTGGGGGTTGTCTCTCTCCTGTAGTGTGTGATAGGGTTTAGTGCATGTAAATGGTCTGCAAAGACTAAAATGTATTCAATTAAGCTTCAAGTCGTGTAAAAAACGAAAGAAGTAATAGACTTGTAAGAAATAAATAAGCTCCTGACTTCCAGCTGCAGTGCGACGGTTCAGAAACAAAGAAGACGTGCGCCGTTGTTTCCAACTTTGTTAGTGATGGAAATGTCCCCCTCTCTCCACATCTCTCTGTGGATTTGTCTGCTTTTTAAATGTCTCTAACCCCCCCCAAAATCACTGTTTCAAAGTCGACAAAGGAAAGTCACCCGCCGCCTCTCTTCTCACTAAAAATAACACAATATGACTTTCTTTGTCTTTTTAAACCACGTTTTGAGTTTTTTCAACTTGGACTTCAATCCGGCGCTCAGATGTCGTCTTCCTCGATGTTTTCTCGCCCCTGAAATTTCAGTCCAAGATTTATTCTCTTTTCAACAAGTTGACGTCTGCATGGAGACAATGTTTTTCACTTCTCCTTGAGTCTGAAGGATCAGGAGACGGAGGAAAGGGAGGGGGGGGGCGACGGAGACAACACAGCAGGAAACGGCAGGGATACAAAAAATAACAGAAATATGGAAAAACAAAGACGAGAGGAATTTTTATTTTTTAAACTATAAGATTGACTCGGAAACAACAGGCAGCGATGATATGAAAGTGACACAAAGGTTAAAACAACATTTTCTCAACAACTATTTGCATAAAAGACGTTTTTTCCCCTCCAATCACAGCGCTCGGTAAACGCCTCTGATTGGCTGAGATGTGAAGGGCACAGCGACCGCAGGCGGTGAATTATTAACGAGGAGCATCACTCTATCCATCATTTTGAACACACACACTCCCCCAGATAACTGTATTAACACAGATATGAGTGGAGACAGACAGAACGAGGAAAGACAAATCTGTCCTTCGTTATCAGCGCCGTAGAAACCGGCTGCTTTCACATTAAGCTAAATGATTGTATCAGCCAGACGTCTCTTTAGTGCATTTAAATGGGCTCTTAGCAAGGTTACAGCAGCTGCAGTCTGCCTCTGTTGGGAACAAAACTTACACTTCTGCATGTTTTAGTTACAAATGAAGTCTTTTATATTCCGGCAAAGCCTTTTCCTAACAGGTTTATTTCCTGACTTCCAGGCAGCCGTGGGCTTCATCTTTGTGCAAGTCAACCGATAGATCTGCAGAGTTCTGTCAGAGTTGAAGAAAAACATTCAAAACGTTCTTGGTTTCCTTTTCAAAGTGATGTTAAGCTAAATGCTACCCTCTAATTGTAAAGGTGTGGATGTTCTCTGCGTAGTCATTGAACTGAGAGGCTCAGAGAGATTCTGCAACACGTGGAACACTTGCTGTGTATTTCTGTGTGAGGACTCTTTAAAGTAGAGACACTACATACTGATATACACCTGAACATCAGCAGGAGAGGACTCTTTAAAGTAGAGATACTACATACTGATATACACCTGAACATCAGCAGGAGAGGACTCTTTAAAGTAGAGACACTACATACTGATATACACCTGAATATCAGCAGGAGAGGACTCTTTAAAGTAGAGACAATACATACTGATATACACCTGAACATCAGCAGGAGAGGACTCTTTAAAGGAGAGACACTACATACTGATATACACCTGAACATCAGCAGGAGAGGACTCTTTAAAGTAGAGACACTACATACTGATACACACCTGAACATCAGCAGGAGAGGACTCTTTAAAGTAGAGACACTACACACTGATATACACCTGAACATCAGCAGGAGAGGACTCTTTAAAGTAGAGACACTACATACTGATATACACCTGAATATCAGCAGGAGAGGACTCTTTAAAGTAGAGACAATACATACTGATATACACCTGAACATCAGCAGGAGAGGACTCTTTAAAGGAGAGACACTACATACTGATATACACCTGAACATCAGCAGGAGAGGACTCTTTAAAGTAGAGACACTACATACTGATATACACCTGAACATCAGCAGGAGAGGACTCTTTAAAGTAGAGACACTACATACTGATATACACCTGAACATCAGCAGGAGAGGACTCTTTAAAGTAGAGACACTACATACTGATATACACCTGAACATCAGCAGGAGAGGACTCTTTAAAGTAGAGACACTACATACTGATATACACCTGAACATCAGCAGGAGAGGACTCTTTAAAGTAGAGACACTACACACTGATATACACCTGAACATCAGCAGGAGAGGACTCTTTAAAGTAGAGACACTACATACTGATATACACCTGAACATCAGCAGGAGAGGACTCTTTAAAGTAGAGACACTACATACTGATATACACCTGAACATCATCAGGAGAGGACTCTTTAAAGTAGAGACACTACATACTGATATACACCTGAACATCAGCAGGAGAGGACTCTTTAAAGTAGAGACACTACATACTGATATACACCTGAACATCAGCAGGAGAGGACTCTTTAAAGTAGAGACACTACATACTGATATACACCTGAACATCAGCAGGAGAGGACTCTTTAAAGTAGAGACACTACATACTGATATACACCTGAACATCAGCAGGAGAGGACTCTTTAAAGTAGAGACACTACATACTGATATACACCTGAACATCAGCAGGAGAGGACTCTTTAAAGTAGAGACACTACATACTGATATACACCTGAACATCAGCAGGAGAGGACTCTTTAAAGTAGAGACTCTACATACTGATATACACCTGAACATCAGCAGGAGAGGACTCTTTAAAGTAGAGACACTACATACTGATATACACCTGAACATCAGCAGGAGAGGACTCTTTAAAGTAGAGACACTACATACTGATATACACCTGAACATCAGCACGATAGGGCCCCTTTAAAAACAAACCAACTATCCAACCATTACTTTAGCGTCTCAACAGTAGTTTTCTGAATAGAACGAAGAGAACCATCAAACAGCATCAGATACTTCTCTCCTCTTGGATTGAGATCTGAGTATTTGTATTTAGTTTTCCTTCAGATTATGCTCTAATTTGTGACTCATCTGTAAACAGAGCGACTCCACTCCTCTCTAATAACTGGAGCAACGTTCGGCAGCGAGTCTCCAGCTGCTATTTGTTCTGCAGACGATGTGTGGACGAGGCTCTGCAAATAAAAAGAAACGGCGTCGATAAACGCCGGCTGAAATGCAAATTGCTCGGGGTAGGAGGGGGGGTGTTTGTGCAGAATCATCAGCAGATTGGATAATGTGTGTGTGTGTGTGTGTGTGTGTGTTTGTGTGTGTGTGTGTGTGTGTGTGTGTGTGTGTGTGTGTGTGTGTGTGTGTGTGTGTGTGTGTGTGTGTGTGTGTGTGTGTGTGTGTGTGTGTGAGAGAGTGATGGGAGTAAAAACAGCTCTATTCTCCCCTCATCCTCTCTGTTTTCATACTGACACACTGAATGTCAAAGAGCTGCAAGAAGCCCGGCCTGTCAGTCAAATATCGAGTGTGTGTGTGTGTGTGTGTGTGTGTGTGTGTGTGTGTGTGTGTGTGTGTGTGTGTGTGTGTGTGTGTGTGTGTGTGTGTGTGTGTGTGTCCGAGAGACAGGGGGGAAGTGTATTGTGAGTTGCCAGAGGATCTGTGTGAACAGTGATGTGTGACAGAGAGAGTGAGAGAGAGATTTGGAGCTCAGCGAGAGAGAGATTGAGCGATTGAAAGAAAGAAAGAAAGAAAGAAAGAAGGGGAGATTTGGAGCCGAGAGAGAGAGAGAGAGAGAGAGAGAGAGGAAACAAAAGAGGTAGAGAGACACAGAGATAGATGAAGGTAGACAGACAGTGCTGTGATCTGTGTGTGACTCTGGATTTACTGGATCACACACAAACACACACACACACACTCTTTCTTTGTCCTTCACTCCCTCTCTCTCCCAGTCGTGTGTCCTTCCCCGTTCTTTCATTCCTGTTTCGATCCTGAAGGCATTATGAAAAATGTATGACCTAATAACCTTCGCTCAGTGTCACGTTCTGACTTCACGGTTCACATGGAGAGAGAGACGACTCAACCAACGTCTCTTTGTGTTTGTTTTTCGTAATTTAAAAACGTAAGTCAATTTAATTTACTTTCACACTGTTAGAGCCAGTATTTTGATTTGATAAGAAAGGCCACCTAATTGTGACGTCTGTAGTCAACGCACTATAAAGGACTACAATTCCCACGGCGCCTGGGCTAAAGCCACAGTGATGGGCAACCTGTTGAGAGACGCCGTGGAGGAACAGTTTGTAACCGTACCGCACACGTACATACAAATCGTACAAGTACTCTTTAAGTTACGAAGTTATAAGCATTATCAAGAAAGAAAGAATACTTAAGTTGTTTGTTGTTTTATTTGAGTTTTGCCTATTTCTTTGTTGCATGTGCAAAAGTTTGTTATTTTATGTTGAGGAAACACATCGAAACATCATCTAAACCAGGGGTTCCCAACCTTTTCTCCCAAGAGCCCCCCCAAATGACTCCTGTTGGAAGTTGTGCCCCCCCCCCCCCCCACACACACACACACAAGGGGGGGGGGGGGGGGCACAACAGCGGTAATTAAAGTTCAAAAGTCTCAAAATGCTACAACTACTGTCACAAACTGGATGAATGTGAAGTATTGTGTTAAAGGAGGATGAAAGCGTAACCAAGGAGCACTATTGGAGTGACTTTGATGGTTATTGGACTCAGGATGAATTCATTTGGATTCCCGCTGTATGAAGAAATGAAAGGACGGCGAAAGTGGAAACAATTCACAAAGGGATTAAACTGTTTAAAACACATGCTCAAAGTAAGCCGGATTTTGCCGATGTGTTTATGTGGATTCAAAAGCCGTAAATAATCAAAATGGAGGAGACCGATCTGATCGGAGCAACTGACAAATAATCCAACTGAAACCGGCATGGACAATGGCTGAGTTTAAAACATGAGCTTATCCAGAACAGCCTGGTTTGGACACTTTACGGGCAGAAGAAACATTTCTATAGAAAGAATTATACATTGAATTTTTATTAAAACTAATTAATCAATTATTTTTTACATTTGATTGTAATGTAGAGAAAAGGCTTTTAGTGACAATCATGTATTGCTTTACAATTATATGTAAAAAAAAAAAAGTCTAAATATGATATTTGGCCTCAAATCATCTGAGGCCTGGCGCCCCCCCTGCGATCTTTGGCGCCCCCCTAAGGGGAACGCGCCCCCCAGGTCGGGAACCACTGCTCTAAACCATCGGAGGCCAAGCAACACTTCAAACTATTTTATTATTATTTTATTATTGTTTTTGTTTTTTTTAACAAACCAAATCGTTGTGGTTATGTATAGACTTGTGTCACTGTGATAATAGATATACAGGAAATAACCTAAAATAACAAACTTCCTAATACAAATCTGACATTATATGTAACTCTCACAGAGTGGGGGATATATTGGATAATATGGCGAGGAAATAATATTGATGTTCACCCCTGCAGTATGTTGTTTGTGTCTTTGCAGCCTTATGATTGGGTAAAACACATGTGGTGTGTGTGTGTTTGTGTGTGTGTGTGTGTGTGTGTGTGTGTCATCAGCAGGGATTCAGGCCGATCCTATCTTACCTCTGAATGACTCTGGTAAAACCTGCTAGCATCTCTCTCTCGCCCACACACACACACACACACACACACACACACACACACACACACACACACACACACACACACACACACACACACACACACACACACACACACACACACACACACACACACACACACACACACACACACACACACACACACACACACACACACACACACACACACACACACACACACACACACACACACACACACACACACACACACACACACACACACACACACACACACCTGTTCACGCGTCCTGCTGGGATGTCTGGCGATTCGGAGGTGAGGCGCTGAGAGTAAATGGAGATTCTCTTGTTTTCTCTCTCTGTCTGACAGGCAACATGTTTTTACTATAAAACAATAACAAATACATTTTTTAATTCCTTTGTATTTTTATACACAGTGTCTAATTTCCCTTCCTTTCTCCTAATGTCTTCCCTTTTGTATCTCCTCTTGATCCCTCTTGTTTCCTCTCTTCCTTTTTTGTTTACTGTTCTCTCCTCTTGTTATTTCCTCACCTATCTCCTCTCATGTTTCCTCTCTCCGTCTAGTTTCCTACTCTCATTTCCTCTCCATCCCTCTTGTTTCCTATCCTCTCCTTTAGTTTCCTATCCTCCCTACCTTTGTTTCTTCTCCTTTTCCCTCCTGTGTATCCTCTCCTCCTTGTCCCTCTCCTTTCTTACTTCCTCTCATGTTTCCTCTCTCCGTCTAGTTTACTCCACTCCTATCCTATCCTCTCCTCTCTCATTTCCTCTCCTTTCCTTCCCTCTCATTTCCTTTCCTTCCCTCTCATTTCCTCTACATCTCTCTTGTTTCCTATCCTCTTGTTTCTTCCCCTCTTCCCTCCTCTCCTGTGTATCCTCTCCTCCTTGTCTCTCTCCTCTCTTACTTCCTCTCCCCTCCTCTCGTTTCCTTTTCTCTTTGCTTGTGTCTCCTCTACTCTCTCCTCTCCTCCCTTGTCTCCTCTCCTGAATAACCTTTCACCCAGACATGAGGAGCGCTTGTTTTCTCTTATCTCTCATGTGACATACTGACTCACGGGGGGTTTTCTTAAGCGAGTGGCGAGACCTCCTTCAGACATCAAACGCACCGTGAGCAGTTCAAACACACGGATCCTTTCCAAAACGTCTCGGTGTGTTTCTTCAGATATGAAGGCATGGTGGGCAGAAAGTCAGAATATCTCCTCCGAGCCGAGCCTGATTCAACATGGAGGAGACAGGATGAGAAGAGCTATCCGTCTTCTGTGAAATAGGCCTTTTTTTGTTTGGTTGTGGAGAGAAATCAGGAGCTAAAAAGACACATTAAACATCCTTCATTTGGAGACAAGTCAAACGTGTTGTCACGCCCTCTCCTCTCGTTTCCTATTTCCTTAGCTTTTGTCTCCTCTACTCTCTCCTCTCCTCCCTTGTCTCCTTTCACCCAGACATGAGGAGCGCTTGTTTTCTCTTATCTCTCATGTGACACTTCAATTTGATCCCATTGTTTGTATTCCGATAAAGCATTTATTTTAATAAAAGACACTTCACTCTTTGTAGTTTCATCAAAACCATTTGTCAAATAACTCAATCAAGAGTCAGACATATCAACAGTTCCTTACTTTCCTTTCCTTAGATGTTAATATCTATAATATATTGTAAAAAAGTACAAGTTATTCAGAAAAGTGAAGATTCTTAGAAAAAAGTATCTGCTCTGATTGGTTAGCTGACCGGCTCTGTTGTGATTGGTCGACTGCTTAAAACAAAAAGTCAAAATTCTGAAAAAATTACAAGTCTGATTTCTTTTTGTGAAAAATCAAAATGATGCTAAAACTTTCCTTTTTGAGAAAAAAAATAATAAAAATGTTTTGACTTAAATCCAAGGTATTTATTGTTCTCATACTGCCTGCCCTCTTTTCACCCTCTGTCTGAAACCAGAGCCCAGTCTGCTCTGATTGGTTAGCTGGCTGGCTCTGTTGTGATTGGTCCACCACTTAGAGATGTCCCGCCCCCTCGTCTATCACGTACAATGTATTGGAGCGCGAGCCAATAGAAGCGCGAGTGTTCCTTAGTGATGTCAATATGTTCTGGAAGTAAACAAAGGAGTCCAATCGATTCATAATAACAATGATTTGTAAGAACCATTTAGTTATTGAGCAGCTTGAGTCTCTCCCATTGTGGATGTATTGTTTTGTAAATACGAGTGTCCATTTTCTAAAGCTGTGGATAGTTTATTTTGGGGCGATTGAGCTCAGATAGACAGTAGACTTTTGCAGGTGGTATGTTTTTGCATAGAGACGGAGAAATATATATCGACCCCTATATACATACGGGAAAGAGTAGTGAGGGAAATCGAAAGAGAAAACAAAAGGCTTGTGTTTGATTGAGAGCGAATACATACGCTTCTTCATGCCTTCATGCACAGATTTATTGCGCTTGAGTGTGTGCGCATAATTTGTACATGTGCAGCGCCACCTGAGCTTTTATGTTTGTGTGTGTGTGCAGGTCTATGTGTGTGTGTGTGTGTGTGTGTGTGTGTGTATGTGTGTGTGTGTGTGTGTGTGAGACATGCTGTAGAGTGGTTGTACCTGTACATGTCAGGCTGCTGTCCTCAGCTGTTGACAGCTCAGAAATCAGCGGTAAATCAGAGCCGGAGCTTGGCTAAAGAGGTGATTAATAAACATGTCATCCGTGTGTGTGTGTGACGTGTGTGTGTGTGAGCTGGTGTCACCCTCTGTACACCTTATTTGCTTTAAGTGCCAACAGGAAGGGAGGGAGGCATGACAGCAATAGAGAGAGGTGGGCCACGTTGCTGTTGATTTACAGTCACAGTGACAGGAAGTGTGGCCTCTCTGAAGAACAGGAGCACCTTCACTGTCTCTTTGTGGAGTGAATCTTTTTTCTGAGACCAGCTCAGTTTAAAGATTAAATGTGACATTAATGCATCAAATTTCCATCCAACGAAAAGCGGCAAATAATGCTCCAAATATTGCGCCATTGAAATGTGCCATAACATTCGACAGATAATGCGCCATATGTTCGGCCTTAGACCTGTAGCACATAATGCGGCCAATATTGTGCCAGAGAAATGTGCAAAATATTGAGCTAAATATTATGGCAGCTTTTCTTGCAAAGAAGCGTGCCATATAATGCGCCGAATATTGTGTCATTTCAAAATAATGAGCACCATTCTGATCCAAAATAATGTGTCTAAATGACTTGTTGGAAAACTGCAGTGTTTCCACGGTCTAACTCGAGAAACAGACATTTATCTTTTACTTAAAGGTCCCATGTCATGGCCATTTCTACTGATCATAATTCCATTGTTGAGGTCGACTAGATTTACACTGTTTAATGTTCCAAACTCACATTGGTTTCTCACAGCATCTCTGTATAGTCTGTGTATTCACTCTCTGTCCTACACGGCTTGTTGGAGCTCCTGCCCCCCCCTCCCCCTCCCTGTGAGCCCACTGGCCCTCTGCGAGACAGCGAGACACAGCGAAACCCAGCCCGAACACACACACACACACGCAGCCTGGCTGGGAGTTTGTGTGTGCTCACACACCGACTCCCAGCCTCGCCGCGTCCCGCCGTCTCAGGGAGGAGAAATCGGCGGAGCAGCAGCTGAGAAAAGATTGAGTGTGTGTGTGTGAGGAAGTCGTAACGTAACGGCTCCGCGGATTGGTCCATTTGGATATGGGCACGTCACAGAACCCCGGAAGAAAACTATGGAAGAAGAGAAATGTCCAACGAGGCGTTCTGGGGCAGCACAGACAGGTCTTCTCTGTGTTAGAGTGTTTCTCCCTACAGTGTGCACTTTGAGGGTTTGAGACTCTGCAGAGCGTTCACATGCAGAAGCTACAGAACACAAGGGGACGGGTCAGAACCAGAGAAGCATGACGTGGGACCTTTAAAGAATCAGTTGGAGATGACGTCACCCATTATCAAAACATCATTACACAAATAATAGATGACATAAGATTCTTAACAGTTGAGAATAATATACTTAATAGATAACTCCAGATATCTGTTGTTAGATGTTCTCATCATAAATCAACAGCTATAAATGGCTCCAAACACTTTTTCTTTATTGTGTTCATTTCTCAGCTGCTGTTGATTCAACTCTATTAAAAGCAGAGAGGATGTCCTGCTTTTTGTTTCCGCCTGTCCTTCTGTCTGTGAGCTGCAGAGCTTCAGTGTTTCTCTGCGTCGTTGTTAAAACAAAAAGAGGGATGCTAAACTTCGCCCTTCATCACTAAGCGCTGCGACCGCTCCGCTCTCTAATGGAACTTCATCCATTTCAAATGACAGAATCCATTACGGCCGCTCTGCAGCAAGTGTTGCATGCACTGGATGTATTCTTGTTATTTGCTGATAATGTAGGCAAACTAAACTGAGACACTTGAGAAGAAGCCGTGGTTGCTTGAGATTTTAGGAGAAAAACAGACGTAGACGTTACGGTGCTTTTAGGAACAGTTATTACAGTGTGTGCGAAAATACAGGTTCAGAAACGTCTCTTTTGAATGCATTCAGTCATCGGGACGTCCTTTCCTAAAAATGCAAGTCAGAGGCTTGTTATGGTTATCTGAGAGGACCCAAACGCAGGACACGGCAGTGTGGTTACAAAGGTTTTTATTTGGAGGAGAAGGAGCGTGGAGAGTAATCCGGCTGGAGAGTATCCACTGGAGAGTAATCCACTGGAGAGTAATCCACGGAGAGTAATCCACTGGAGAGTAATCCACTGGAGAGTAATCCACTGGAGAGTAATCCACTGGAGCACAAGAAGAACAGGTAATAATAATATTCAGGTGTAGCGGAAATCGTAACCTTTTCTAGGAAGGCTGTGAAAGCTGAGAGTTTACCACTGGGGTTTAACAACGATCTGGCGCTGACAGGTTGTGGAGCCTCTGCTGATATGCCATTTGTAATGGTTGATGGAAAACAGGTGTGTCGCAGAGGAGGGTGCTCAACTGATTGCAGCAGGTGGAGATTTGAGCCGGGAGCCAGGAGTGACAGGCACCACGCCCACACAGACAGGAAAGGGAAAACACACACAAGGGAGGTGGCTGGAGAATACAACCACCACAGTACCCCCCCCTTAAGGGACGCCTCCAGGCGGTCTACCAGGTCTACCAGGTCTTCCAGGGTTATCCCGGTGGAAGTCCCGTATCAGAGATGCGCCCACGATGTCTCGCCGGGGAACCCAACACCTCTCCTCTAGACCATAGCCCTCCCAATCCACCAGATATTGGAATCCCCTTCCACGGCGACGAACGTCCAACAATCGCCTGACGGTGTAGGTTGGGTGATTATTAATGATGCGGGGGGGTGGGGGAACACTCACTGGAGGAGACAAAGGACTGCTGGCTACAGGTTTCAATAGAGAGACATGAAATGTCGGATGAACCTTCATGTGTGAGGGAAGTTTGAGTTTGACTGCAGATGGATTAATAATGGAGTCGATGATGAAGGGGCCGACATACCGTGGAGTAAGTTTTTTTGACTCCGTCTTGAGTGGGAGATCTTTGGAAGAAAGCCAAACACTCTGACCTGGTAAGTAGTTGGGGGCCGGGGTCCTGTGGCGGTCTGCGATGAGGCGGTTGCGGGCAGCGGAGCGGAGCAGGGCTGCTCGGGTGTCATTCCACACCTTACGACAGCGACGAAGGTGGGCCTGAACGGAGGGAACAGCAACTTCCTCTTCCTGGGCTGGAAACAGAGGTGGTTGGAAACCCATGGCACAATGAAAAGGTGAAATACCTGTGGCTGCACTTGGCAGGGAGTTGTGGGCATACTCGATCCATGGCAGATGTGGGCCCCATGACGAAGGGTTCCTGAAAGCCACACAACGAAGAGCCGACCCCAGATCCTGGTTGGCCCGTTCCGTTTGCCCGTTTGTCTGAGGATGATAGCCAGATGACAGGCTCACCGATGCTCCCAGAGCCTGACAGAAGGCCTTCCAAACGTGGGAAATGAACTGGGGGCCCCGGTCAGAGACGATGTCGGTGGGGATCCCATGAAGTCGAACTACATGGTTGACCAGAAGATCTGCAGTCTCTCGGGCAGTGGGAAGCTTGGAAAGAGCCACAAAGTGTACCATCTTTGAGAATCTGTCCACAATAGTTAGGATGATGGTATTTCCTTGTGAAAGTGGAAGTCCAGTAACAAAATCCAATGCCACATGCGACCAAGGGCGACTAGGTACCGGCAGTGGGCGAAGCAGGCCAGAGGGAGGCTGGTGGGAGGACTTGGCGCGGGCACACACTGTACAGGCAGCAACAAAGGCCCTGGTGTCTTGAGCCATGGAAGGCCACCAGAACCGTTGTTTAAGAATGAACAGTGTGCGATGGGCACCAGGATGACATGAGAAACGAGAGGCGTGTGCCCACTGCAGGACCTTGGAGCGAACAGGGGTAGGCACAAAAAGACTATTAGCTGGGCAGTTACCTGGGTTAGGCTGCGTTCGCTGGGCCTCCCTGACCAATGACTCAATCTCCAAGGTAACAGCCCCCACCACGCAGGAGGCAGGCAGGATAGTGTCTGGACTGGCAGCTGGTCCATCGGAAGCGAACTGGCGAGAGAGGGCGTCAGGCTTGAGGTTCCGTGACCCTGGACGGTAGGTGAGGGTAAATGAGAAGCGGCCGAAATACAGGGCCCATCGAGCCTGACGGGAGTTAAGGCGCTTGGCAGATTGGATGTACGCCAGGTTCTTGTGGTCCGTCCATACAATAAAAGGGAGTTCAGCTCCCTCCAGCCAGTGCCTCCACTCCTCTAGGGCAAGTTTGACAGCCAGCAGCTCTCTGTTACCCACGTCATAGTTCTTCTCAGCTGGGGTGAGGCGGCGAGAGAAAAATGCACAAGGATGCAATTTTTGGTCTCGTTCCGAGCGCTGGGAAAGAACTGCTCCTACCCCGGTGTTGGAGGCATCGACCTCCACAGTGAACTGGCGAGAGGGATCAGGGTGGATGAGCACAGGGGCAGTGGTGAAGAGTCTCTTTAGCTCTGAAAAGGCTGCATCGCACTCTGGGGTCCAGGAAAAGCCAGTTGTGGGGGAAGTGAGTCTGGTTAAAGGACCCGCCACTCTGCTGTAGTCCCTGATGAAGCGCCGATAGAAATTGGCGAAACCAAGAAACTGTTGAAGCAGTTTGACTGAGGTTGGTTTGGGCCACCCCGCCACCGCTTGGATCTTCTCAGGGTCGGATCTAAGCTTTCCTTCCTCAACGATGTAGCCCAGGAATGAGACTGTGTTTACATGGAATTCGCATTTCTCCGCCTTTACAAAGAGTCTGTTCTCCAGGAGTCTCTGCAGCACCTGCCTGACATGGATAATGTGCTCCTCCTTTTTACGAGAGAATATGAGGATGTCATCCAGGTAGACAAAGACTGACCGGTTGAGGAGGTCACGTAGCACATCGTTCACCATCGACTGAAAGACTGCAGGGGCATTCGTCAGTCCAAAAGGCATCACCAGATACTCGAAGTGACCGAGTGGTGTGTTAAAGGCCGTCTTCCACTCGTCCCCTTCTCGGATTCTGACGAGGTGGTAGGCATTGCGGAGGTCCAGTTTGGAAAAGATTGTGGCTTCCTGGAGGGGTTCAAAGGCGGAGTTAATGAGGGGTAGTGGGTATTTGTTTTTTACAGTAATGGCATTGAGACCCCTGTAATCAATGCAGGGCCGCAGTGAGCGGTCCTTCTTGGAGACGAAGAAAAACCCAGCACCGACCGGGGAGGAGGATGGCCGAATGACACCGGCAGCCAGGGAGTCATGGATGTAATTCTCCATGGATTTTCTCTCAGGGCGAGACAGGTTGAACAGACGTGAGGAAGGCAGAGGGGCCCCGGAAAGGAGGTCAATGGGACAGTCGTAGGGTCGATGAGGAGGAAGAGAAAGAGCTCGCTGTTTACTGAACACCTCTCCTAGGTGATGATATTCAGTGGGAACAGATGACAGGTCAGGCGGCTCGATCTTGAGTGGTGGCGAGGCGGCCTCTGCTGGCGGTAGGGCAGACTGCAGGCATGAGGATAAGCAAAAAGAACTCCAACTAATGATCTTGCCAGTTACCCAATCAATCTGGGGGTTGTGTGTTCTTAACCAGGGATGGCCCAACACTATGGGGGCCTGAGGTGAGGAAATTAGGTGAAACTGAATAAACTCACGATGGTTTCCAGACAGAATGAGGTTTACCGGCTTGGTGCGGTGAGTGACTTGGGCCAGGAATTTTCCATTTAGAGCATTAGCACTAAGAGGTGAATCTAACACTTCGCAGGAAATTCCTGCCTGAGCTGCAATGTCAATGTCCAAAAAATTCTCATCCGCCCCCGAGTCCACTAAGGCGAGCAGGGGTAGGGACTGTTGGTTGCAGCAAAGCATGGCTTCTAGCTGCGTTCTGGGTCGGGGGTTGAGAGAGGAGGAAGGGCTCGCCAGAATCCCCACAGCTACTGACGAGCCTGACCTTTTTGGCAGACTAGGACAGGAGGAAACGAGATGACTGGTTTGGCTGCAATAAACACATTCCCCAGCGTGGATCCTTCTAGCACGCTCAGATGGTGAGAGGCGGGCCCTTCCCACTTGCATGGGCTCATCTCCATGGGATGAGCCTGAGTAAGGAGTCGGGAAAGATCGGGGGATTGGGGTAGTGGCAGTGCCAATTTGGGGATCAAGTGAGAAGTCGCTGGGATTGGAGTGACGGCTAGTCCTATCCCTACGTCTCTCTCTGAGGCGATTATCAATCTTAATGGCTGTGGCAATTAAATTATCCAAGCTACCTGGATCATCCCTAGCCGCTAGCTCGTCTTTAATTGCTTCGTTCAGCCCCTGAAGAAAAGCATCCTGTAGTGGCTCGTTATTCCAGCGTGAGTCGGAAGCCACTGTTCTAAACTCGACTGAAAATTCGGCTACACTACGGGAGCCCTGCCGGAGAGAAAGAAGGCGCCTAGCAGCGTCCCTCCCCCGTACCGGGTGATCAAAAACTTTTTTCATTTCGGAAATTAAAGTATCGTATGACCAGCAAATTTGTGGCTGGCTCTCCCTAACAGCTGTAGCCCAATCTAAAGCCCTCCCCCTCAACAGACTCATTACATAGGCTACCCTAGCCCCATCTGTGTGATAAGTACTAGGCTGCTGCTCAAAAACTAACGTACACTGGAACAAAAAGGCTCTACAAATACCCAAATCTCCAGCGTATCGCTCAGGTGTGGGAATGACAGCCTCTCGTAGCTGATGGAGGAATGCGGCAGGAGGGGGGGGAGGGGCTGTCGGCTGTGCCGCGGGCTGCGGAGGAAAAGCCTGTGAGGTGAGCAGTTCTACCTGCGTGCCGATCCTTTGCATATTAACGGAGAGATTCCGGAGAGTCTCCATTGCCTCACGGAGAACTGTATCCTGATGCCCCACGAGAGCGCCTTGACTGGCCAGGGCTTGGCAGAGTTCGTCCGTAGTTTTGGCCTGGTAGCCGGTGTCCGCTGGGTCCATACTGGCCAGATCGTTCTGTTATGGTTATCTGAGAGGACCCAAACGCAGGACACGGCAGTGTGGTTACAAAGGTTTTTATTTGGAGGAGAAGGAGCGTGGAGAGTAATCCGGCTGGAGAGTATCCACTGGAGAGTAATCCACTGGAGAGTAATCCACGGAGAGTAATCCACTGGAGAGTAATCCACTGGAGAGTAGTCCTGGAGCACAAGAAGAACAGGTAATAATAATATTCAGGTGTAGCGGAAATCGTAACCTTTTCTAGGAAGGCTGTGAAGGCTGAGAGTTTACCACTGGGGTTTAACAACGATCTGGCGCTGACAGGTTGTGGAGCCTCTGCTGATATGCCATTTGTAATGGTTGATGGAAAACAGGTGTGTCGCAGAGGAGGGTGCTCAACTGATTGCAGCAGGTGGAGATTTGAGCCGGGAGCCAGGAGTGACAGGCACCACGCCCACACAGACAGGAAAGGGAAAACACACACAAGGGAGGTGGCTGGAGAATACAACCACCACAAGGCTAACCCTAACATCGCTCAGAACTTCGCTTTTTATAATAGTTTGACCCAATGTTGTTGGTAAATCATCTCAAAGGACAAGATGGATTCAATTCCAGTTCAACTGAGGCTCTTATACACCCAGGAAACAATACTTACAAAACAGCGCACCACATATATTATCAATAAATCAAAATAGATGCAAGTTAGTTATAGCAATCCCAAAAGTATTTATACAAATATGTGGATGCTTAACTCTTCTTCTTTGGGTGCAATTGTGTTAATCCGTCAATAGTCGTTTTATTCACACTCAATACAGTGGTGCAGGGATGAGTCCTAAAACCTGGTTATAAGTCAACATATGACGACTTGTTTTAATGTGTTTCGGTTTAGATGCCTGTCAGTGGCGGTTTTAGACCAATTTGACTGGGGGGGCCACTGGGGGGCCAGTTATTTTCTGAGGGGGGCCCAATAAATGCAGGATGAAAAAAGAGAACTAGACAGTATGAAGTAATTGCGCATAAGAAAACAATGCAATACAGTTATTGGTATTTGTTTCAGTACACTTATTTATTTCAGATATATCTTATAGTTATTACTGTTAGCTTCAGCTTAAGTTATAGTACCATTTTTGCACTAACACCATATCATATTTATATAGACTAATAAAGGCAATGAACAGTGTAGTGGCCAAAATCCCAAAACGTTTGTCTTGTAATCTTCGCACACAATCCACTGGACGTTTCTGTTGCTTTTCAACGTTTATTTCCAGCAAAACATAAACAAAATACGAAAACAATATTTAACATAAACTTAAACAGCAGATCCTAATAATCTGTATTTGACTAAGTATAAGGTTGCGTCTGCGTGTCAATGACGGTATTGCTGCTGCCTGCTGTCACACACCGCACCTCCAATTTAAAGCCTTAGCTCCGCCCCCTTCATCTGAGCAAAGCACACCTCTCACTGAAACAGAAAAATGCATTAATAAAGGTTCCAAATAAATCAAAAACAAAATTAACTTTAATGCGGCTCCTACAAACAGTTACATCTCTACTTCACATAAGGGTGTCTGCATCCCAGGCTGTAGTTTCCTTCCCAAAATGTCACATTACAGCAACAAAATCCTGCGGTTTCTGTGATTTTTGGCAAACCGATCAACAAATAAGTCAAGATTCAAAGCCTTTGACCTCCTTGACTCAATACTAAGCACACCCAGATTGCTCAGTCTCTCATCAGTTATGGTGGATCTGAGAAAAGTTTTGACCAGCTTCAATGTAGAAAAACTACGCTCACAGGAAGCAGAACTGACTGAGTCTGAAGAGCTCAAAAAACACTTCTTTATAAGGCTCAATGAACTGAACAAGCTCCACGGTACTATCAAGGCAAGGCAAGGCAAGTTTATGTATATAGCACTTTTCAACACAAGGCAATTCAAAGTGCTTTACAAAAAACGAAAGACATTAAGAAAATGGCATTTAAAATCAGTCATTAAAAAGAAAAGATAATAAAACAAACATTAAAAGAAAAAATACATGGATAAAAGTGACGGCCCGTCCACACAGCGGCGTGCGTTGAAGCTTCCAACGCTTCTGCCCATTCACTTTGAATGGGGTGACGTCACTTTTAGCCGAACTGCATTTTGGGAAGCGACGTGGAGCGTTGCTGGCGTTGCTGGCTTCAAAGGTTGAGCAATGTTCAACTTTTGACGCCTCGACAGGAGCGTCAGCCAATGAAATCCCGTTTATGCAAATCTGCCAGTACAAGCGCTAGCCAATCAAACCACGTGTATGCTGGGAGAGACTACGCAGGTCATTTCCTCATATTCCAAAAAATGGAGGGAAAATTCATTATAGCGGTAGTGAATCACCCGGTGCTGAATGATCAGTCTCTGTTCATCTACCGGGATACAAACCGGAGGAGCGAGGCATGGAGGGAGGAGGCAGAGACAGTGGGTGAAACTGGTAGGTTTTCGCCTGTTTGGGGATTTTATATCCAGTTTACTTCGTTTTAACATTGCTATTGCTTTGTATGTCGGGGGCGGGAGATTCATGTGATTGGTTGTTGGTCGCGTTGCTCGCAAAAAATCCCCAAGCTTCAGATACGCCCACCTCCAAGCGTCAACGCACGCTGCTGTGTGGATGCTCCGTTACAGTGCAGTCTAAGATGTGAATAGTTCAATTAAAAGCAGCGGTAAAAAGAAAAGTCTTCTTGCTGGATTTAAAAGTAGTCAGAGTTGCAGCGGACCTGCAGGTTTCTGGGAGTTTGTTCCAGATATTTGGAGCATAATAACTGAACGCTGCTTCTCCATGTTTAGTTCTGACTCTGGGGACAGAAAGCTGACCAGTCCCTGAAGACCTGAGAGATCTGGATGGTTCATCATTTAGCAGGAGGTCACAAATGTATTTTGGGCCTAAACCATTCAGTGCTTTATAAACCAGCAGCAGTATTTTGAAATCTATTCTTTGACACACAGGATATCAGGCTGTACGAAACCCGTGTTTATCTTGTTCTGTCTCTCTCTGTCCAACAGTAGTCAGTACGAAGCTTTCAGCAGGTTTAGAGCTCAGTCGTTTCTGTCGTTTTGCTGCTGGCTGTATTGCAGTATCACATTGCTCAGAAATGTTCAACACTTCATCCCACAAGTCATTCAATGTCTGAACTAAAGATCCAACTAAATCCACAGCCTTTGAAAGGTCAAGGGATGAAGACTGTAACATGAATTCTAGATCCAACTGTGCCAGCAGACCACGTGCCTCAATAGATCTCTCACCATTGCGTTCTTGGGCTATGTCTTGCAGTACTCGCTTGAGGGCCGGTAATCGATCCATAATGTTACGGAGAGATATAAATCTGCATGCCCATCTAGTGTCACTCAATCGCTGGAGTTCTCTTGGGGCACCTTCGTACATCTCTCTTTGGATATCTAGCCATTTGGGGTGGGCATACGACCCAGATGTGAAGACGTATAGCTTTTCTAGTAAGGAGAAGAACTGCTCTGCTTCTGGGACAGCTTTGACTGTATCTACTAAAACTAGATTTAGACAGTGAGCATTGCAAAGAACATAAAAAGCATATTTAGCTTGCTCTCTGATTCTAGCCTGGACCCCTGAGTGCTTACCGCTCATGACAGCAGCACCATCATATGCTTGGCCTATAAGGTTGTTTTTGTATTCCAGACCGTGACTTTCCAATATGTGAATTATTTTTTCAGTAAGCCTCTAGCATCTAGCCTCTCTGCTGACTCAAAATGGAGAACACTCTCCTGGATAGCACCATTGAAGTAGTACCTGACTACAAGAGAAATCTGTTCTTTCTTTTTAACATCTTTTGTTTCATCTGCCATGATGCTAAAGACTTCACTGTTTTTCACTTCCTCTGTTATTTCAGATCGAACCATGTCTGCAAGACAACCCAGAACTTCATTCTGAATGGTTTTGCTTGTGTACTTTGCATTATGAATGGAAGTCAACCTTTTTTTAACAGCTTTGTCATGGTTAACAATTGTCTCTAGAATGGTCATGAAGTTCCCTTTATTACCTGAGCCTGCAGACTCATTGTGTCCTCTTTGAGCAATGTTTTGTGTCGCAGTAAGTAGCAGCACTTCGGCTATGGTTTTTATATATTCCCGATTGTCTTGAACCAGTTTCTTATGTTCTTTGTTAAGTACATTTGCCAATGTTGCATTAGATGTCACAGCTCTGGTAGTCTTTCCGTGTACCGCTCAGATTTGGCATGGATTGCAAATCCCCCCTCTTTGTATGTTGCCTTCTTCCAGTTTTTGAAACCTGAAGGTGAATCGAATACAGTGGCTGTGCTATTCGGAGGGCTAAAATGTCTGCAGGCGTAACAATGAGCAGAGTCTGACATTTTGGAGTACTCAAGCCAGGGGTGAATCTTGTACCAGTCAGCCTTGAAACTCCTTCTCCGGTCGCCCATCCAGGTCCTTTGAAACAATTTAGGGTGTGGTTGTATTGGTGGCTCTTCTTTGCACTTGCTGATATCTGTGGAGAAAGATAACGCAATTAAATATGTTTATTATTATTATTATAATTGAAACAGATCATTATAAATATATATGCACATTTACCAGAGCAATGAACAACCACAAATTAGATATTAATAGATTTATGACACAAAGCTGCTTTCTCCCTGTTATATTTGGTTAAGCCAGACAACAGGCTTTGGGTTAAGATAAGGGCTTGCCCGGACTCAAACCATCTCGCCTGCCAACAATAAATATAATAATATTAATAAATAAAGCTATGAAGAAACAGAAAAATAATTGTAATAATAATGAAAGAAGTTAAATTAAATGGGAAATGGATGAATAGGTGAATTAATCAGAAAAGGAAGAGGTGTGTGTGTATATGTACATATGTGTGCATATATATTTATATATGTATCTATTTATTTATTACACCTTTTTTTTGTTTTTAAGGCGCTGACAGGTGACAGATGATGAAAGCAAACTGTTTGCTGTCGCTGATTACTTTCCACACTACGTTAACTAACGTTAGTCAACAACAACACTTACTGACCTAAAGTCTTACCTTGTAACAATTACACAGATACAATAGTTTAACTCACCTTCAATTATCGTGGTAGTCTCTCGAAACGTAGGTTTCAATCAGTCTTCTTGGATGCAACAGCCTCTGATGATCCGAGATGAAAAGTGTTTGTTTTTCGCGCGCTTCAGCCGGACAGTGAAAGTGAGTGCACCGCTCTAATGGGTCCTGAGTGCACCGCTCTAATGGGTCCGACTAGAATGACGAATAACGTTAGTTCTGCCTATTCCGTCATTCAATAAATCGTGTAATAAATCATAAATCTTTCATTTTTTTCACTTTTCTCACTTTTCATTTTTAGGGGGGCCACAGGGGGGTCAGAGGTCAGTGTTAGGGGGCACTGGGCCCCCCTGGCCCCCCCCCTAGAACCGCCATGCACTGCTGTAATAGGATCTGTGGTTTAGCACAAGCTTTAGGAAATGTCAAAAGTTAATATGTCTGAAAGCAGTTGTAGTAGTAACAATTTTCTAAATGAGTCTCTCAGCAATGATTCACTTTTTAGCTTCTTTTAGCTAATCGTTTTGGTTTGATAAGAGTTACTCCAGCAGTTTGGTAACTAAGTGTCTAAATGAGACTAACAAACGTCATCGCGCTGAACATTAGCCTCCTTTAGCTTAGCGGTGGTGACGTGAAAGTCATGTGACCGTGCACTGTAGTTCCTTTATAGCCCAACATTAGCCACCTTTAGCTTAGCGGTGGTGATGTGAAGTCATGTGACCGTGCTGTAGTTCCTTTATAGCCCAACATTAGCCACCTTTAGCTTAGCGGTGGTGACGTGAAGTCATGTGACCGTGCTGTAGTTCCTTTATAGCCCAACATTAGCCACCTTTAGCTTAGCGGTGGTGATGTGAAGTCATGTGACCGTGCTGTAGTTCCTTTATAGCCCAACATTAGCCACCTTTAGCTTAGCGGTGGTGATGTGAAGTCATGTGACCGTGCTGTAGTTCCTTTATAGCCCAACATTAGCCTCCTTTAGCTTAGCGGTGGTGACGTGAAGTCATGTGACCGTGCTGTAGTTCCTCTATAGCCCAACATTAGCCGCCTTTAGCTTAGCGGTGGTGACGTGAAGTCATGTGACCGTGCTGTAGTTCCTCTATAGCCCAACATTAGCTTTTTACTTCTGGAGATTGCATTTATGCTTTAAAACCCATAATAGTGGTGTTAATGAGGAGAGTATCCTGCTGAACAAAATGTAAGAATATCAGAACTGTGTATTGGCCACGGATCACATTTTCTGAAATGTTCCAAAATCTAATGTACAACTCACACTGCTTTTTGTCGAGGAAGCCCTTGAGATGCTAACTTCTCAAGCTTGAATGATTTCCTTGGACTGCTTGTTCTTTTCCATTTACACATAGGCCTATGTATGAATGAACTAATATAGCCTGCATATTCAGGATAGTTAGGACAGGAGCTGGAACAAAAAGCTCCTCCTAGAACAATGTGCAAAATGACATGAAATTGTCAGATTAAAAGACAAGCCAGAGACAGGTGCAAACTGAAAGGTGTATCTGTGTGTTTCAGTGTGTAGCCTATTAACTGCTGTCTGTCAGCAGAAAATAAAGCTTTATGCAGAGAGAGGATGTCAGCATCTCGTTAGGTCCGATCGTGTCAGTAATTGTTCGTTTAATCCTTCAGGCACATTAAATATTAGACTTTGTTTAAATTCTCAGCAGTAATTTATTTCCCCGCCGCAGAACAAACTTCAGCTCACTGATCCTTTATTTAAGCAGCTGACAGCAGGCCTGACACACACACACACACACACACACACACACACACACACACACACACACACACACACACACACACACACACACACACACACACACACACACACACATACACACACACACACACACACGTCTACGAACGATCAACCATCGGTGATTTTAAGTCATTTTTAATTAATGATAAGAAAATAATGAGAAAAGTCAACTTTCTGTCAATCATAAGCTTAATTGAGACAACGTTAAGATAATAATATGTAGTTCTAAGACTACATATGAGGACCTTGAAGAGGCCCTATTCTGCTTTTTGGGGTTATCCCTTTCGTGTCGTGTGTTATATAGGTTGTTATATAAGTCCCGTTTAAAATAAAATTAAACTTTCCCTCTACCAATATCTAAATCTTAACCCTACAAGTCTAAACCCCGATGTGCATTTAAAAATGAATTCAAGAAATGTCCTTCTTTGCCCAGAAAAGTTAAAAAATATCGCTATTTTCCCCAAAATATTCTTTACTACTCAAAAGGGTCCCTCTTTTTAAAGTCACCTCACTTTTTAAATTGTCCGACTTCCAAATACTGCTTCCAATGTTCAAAAATGTTCCTAAAAATGGCCTGCAATTCAATACCATACTCACTTCTTACAAACCTCCCTCTTCCTGAAATGTCTTCACTTAATTTAAATGATGTTTTTCACACAAATATTTTTTCTTTGCTTTTCGAAAGTGTCTTTTGTGTCCTCAAGTTTCCAGATGTCTTGCTGTTTAAAGGACCTTTATTCTAAATTATATCCACACTTTAAAGATCTAGATCTGATGTGTCCTTATGTTATATATATTGATAAAACACACACACTCTTCAGACACTGTTGTGTGTCAGAAGAGATTTAGTCTGGGAGTTAAACGCTCCTGTAGCTTTACTGAAGCACTGGACCAAGACTTACCGGCTAAACCTGCACCAAAACATTGCGATCAGCTGGGGACAAAGTGTGTGTGTGTGTGTGTGTGTGTATAAGGTGTGTGTGTGTGTGTGTGTGTGTGTGTGTGTGTGTGTGTGTGTGTGTGTGTGTGTGTGTGTGTGTGTGTGTGTGTGTGTGTGTGTGTGTGTGTGTGTGTGAGTGAGTGTGTTTACTGCAGGAAGTGGATTTGACCATTCATGCCCTGGAAATGTTTGAACATTCTCATAACAAACGGAGGGTTTACAGCCAGTAAACAAGGGACCGGGAGTGTGTGTATGTCTTGTGTTTGTGTGCGTCTGTGTTGTATATATTGGTGTGTATGTTTGTGACTGTGTGTGTGTGTGTGTGTGTGTGTGTGTGTGGTGGTTGTTACCGCTGCTCGCTAAACTGACACATTTTCAATCACATGGTTTATTCCCGGGAAATTGTCGAAAAAGAGGGAAAAGGCCAGATATCTGCAGCTCTGTGGGCAACAATAGGACAAGCCAGGATTAGTTTTTCACTTTGTGCGAGGGTGTGTGAGGGTGTGTGTGTGTGTGTGTGTGTGTGTGTGTGTGTGTGTACTCTAAGACAATGCCCTGGTAGCCAATTTGTAATATATAGTCAGCCTTGAAAAATGGCCCAGATCTCCCCTGCGCTGTCTGCAATTTAGCTCTGCCCGGCAATACCCATTGTACCGCCTCCACTACTGCCATTTTGGCCTGATGGAGTGTGTGTTTGTACCGTGTGTGTGTGTGTGAGTGTTTGTTTACTTGCTTATGTGCATCTCGGTGTGCATTTACCCATGAGTCTGTCTTTTTGTAGTGTGTGTCGGCGTGCGCAAGCAAGCGACTGTGTTTATACTCAGGTTATTGAATTTCTGCTTGTGTGCCAGAGCTTGTGTGTGTGTGCCATTATCCAAGTGTGTGTGTGTGTGTGTGTGTGTGTGTGTGTGTGTGTAGTTGTATTTTTGTCGTGTGCCCTCAGTTGTAGGGCTTATTTCCTTGTGTGTATAGTTGATTTTCTCTGTGTGTTTGATGCAGTGCAGTTACTTGTCCACTTTCTGAAATGACACCTGAAGGCATCAATCTGGAACTAATGGAGGGAATGAAGGGATGATGGAAAAGTGGAGAAAAGGGATAAAGAAAGAAGGATGTTAGGATTTAAAACAGAGGGGGGGAGGAAGGGAGTTTAGTGAGGAAAGAGGGTGAGTGATTTGTAAACAAAGAAAAGAGGGATGGGCAGTGGATTAAAGTTAAGAACATTGAAAGGAAGGAGAGATGACGTAGGATTTAAGGACAATATAATTAACATGACTTCACGTCACCACCGCTAAGCTAAAGGTGGCTAATGGTGGGCTATAAAGGAACTACAGCACGGTCACATGACTTCACGTCACCACCGCTAAGCTAAAGGTGGCTAATGTTGGGCTATAAAGGAACTACAGCACGGTCACATGACTTCACGTCACCACCGCTAAGCTAAAGGAGGCTAATGTTGGGCTATAAAGGAACTACAGCACGGTCACATGACTTCACGTCACCACCGCTAAGCTAAAGGGGCTAATGTTGGGCTATAAAGGAACTACAGCACGGTCACATGACTTCACGTCACCACCGCTAAGCTAAAGGTGGCTAATGTTGGGCTATAAAGGAACTACAGCACGGTCACATGACTTCACGTCACCACCGCTAAGCTAAAGGGGGCTAATGTTGGGCTATAAAGGAACTACAGCACGGTCACATGACTTCAAGTCACCACCGCTAAGCTAAAGGAGGCTAATGTCGAGCTATAAAGGAACTACAGCACGGTCACATGACTTCAAGTCACCACCGCTAAGCTAAAGGCGGCTAATGTCGGGCTATAAAGGAACTACAGCACGGTCACATGACTTCACGTCACCACCGCTAAGCTAAAGGTGGCTAATGTCGGGCTATAAAGGAACTACAGCACGGTCACATGACTTCAAGTCACCACCGCTAATCTAAAGGCGGCTAATGTTGGGCTATAAAGGAACTACAGCACGGTCACATGACTTCACGTCACCACCGCTAAGCTAAAGGCGGCTAATGTCGGGCTATAAAGAAACTACAGCACGGTCACATGACTTCACTCTTGTTTTTGTACTCCTACCTGCACCACTATTATTTGTATATAGATATATAATCATTAACTTATTATAAAGTGATTTCATTTATTGTGACACAATTCTATATTCATCCTAAGATTCAATTTTTCTAAAATCCAGTTTCCCGTGGAATCACAATGCAGCAAATACTCAAACTAATAATCCATTACTTTGTGTTTCATGGCCTCAAAGTTGATCTAATAATTTCTGTATTGAGTTGAACTATTGCTGTTTAAACCTTGTTGCACAATCAGTAAAGTACTCCGACAACAAACCTGCCTTTTCTTCTTCCTACCTTTTAATTGTTTGGTGTTCTGTGAGTGTGTGTTCCTCCCCGATATGTTTCATGCATCAAGAGATCAAATCTAAAAGTAATACAATCTCTGGACTTACATCTCTGTGGTATCTCCCTGCCTTTCTCACTTACTCAATTACTATATTTCACTGACGTAAGCATTGAAGTACTGTCAAGTCGAATAACTGCGTAATTTCTGTCCAATACTATGGATTGATATAGTCACAGATATTACATAACTTGACATCTTTCAATTGAATATTTGGACAGCAAAGTACACAGAGAACAAACCTGCTTTTTCTTCTTCCTACGTTTTCATTGTTTGGTGTTCTGTGAGTGTGTGTTCCTCCCCGATATGTTTCATGCATCAAGAGATCAAATCTAAAAGTAATACAATCTCTGGACTTACATCTCTCTGTGGTTTGATTTGAAAACCACTTCTCCCCTCCGCCTCTCTGCCCGGTGTTTTAAAACAGAAATAAGTTATTCCGGCCTGCCCTCTCCTCACCTCTCTGACAAGAACAATAGCGGCCGGCTCGCCTCAGAAAGCTGTGTTTTACAATAATACTCGTCCACAAAGCAAGACCGACAATGTCAATGGTTTTTTGGAGCGC
>JAPTMU010000674.1:0-5000 GCA_028583405.1 Pogonophryne albipinna
TGTGAATTTGTTAAATATATTTAGAAAGAAATTAAAGTTTAAACATGTGTTTCTATTGGTTTGTCTCCACGAACCAGGTTCCATGTAAAAAGTATTGAGCGTATTATTTCTGTGTAAAGTGCAAATTCAATCAGCCAGCTGCAGCAGTCGTTAAAGGAGTAAAACACCATTTCATGGGAGTTTTGTCTCAGTCATTTTATCTTGCATGTGGAAACACGTATTTGCATTTATAATTAGAAGTTGTTGATCGAACAAGAGATGCTCTATGATGATAGAAGATGAGTTCAGTTTCAGTGAGAGGGAGGCATCACGCGGGGAGGCTCTGTGAGCAGCATGTGCTGAGAGATTGCATCATTACGGGGGATGTTGTTGCATAAATGCATGGCTCCTGCATATCATTCAGAAGAGCGTCCGTATGAAACCTCATGCAGAGATGTCAGATTATTCACTTTCCATAGAGGCTGCCGGTGCAACACATGTATTCCTTTATGCCACGAAGAGGGACTGCACTTGATCAACAATCATCTTCTGAAGAAGAGCGTTGCACAACGCATCGCTTCCAATGCGCTCAAGACTTGATTTATGCTTCCCTCTCTCATTCAGTCCCTTGTTTGCTTGTGTTTGTAGAATGTTCTTGCATCTTACTGTATTGTACTCTCTCCTCAATGAATGAATGAGTACATACTGTACATTTGTAATTCAACATGTATATTTTCTACTTTCTTGTTTATTTCTAATCTTTTAATTTGTATTGTACGATGCCATGTCTTTTTATGCTGCTGCAACACAAACATTTCCCAGATTGGGATCAACAAAGTACTTCTTATCTTATCTTGTACTAAAATCAATGTATTCCCTTCTGTTTCAGAGGCCAGACATCCAAAATGGGAGGCAAGCTCAGCAAAAAGAAGAAGGGATACAACGTAAACGATGACAAGGCCAAAGACAAGGACGCCCCGGCCGAGGGGGCGTCTGCAGAGGAGAGCGAGGCGCCGAAGGACAACAAAGACGAGGTGTCGGCCGCCAGCGACTCTAAGGAGGTAGCGAACGACACGGCGGCGGCCAAGGAGGAAGAGAAGAAGGAGGAGAAGAAAGAGGAGAAGAAGGAGGAGAAGAAGGAGGAGAAGAAAGAGGAGAAGAACGCCACCCCCGCTGTAAAGGAGCCGGAGAAACCTGCCACCAACGCTGAGCCGAAAACGGAGGCACCGAAAACGGAGGCGCCGAAAACAGAGGCGCCGAAAACAGAGGCGCCGAAGAGCGAAGAGGCCGTCAAGGCCGAGGAGAAGCCCGCGGTTAAAGAGTCAGCTCCTGCCGCCGTGAAAGAGCCCGAAGTCAAGGCGGTGAAACCTGAGATTAAAGAAGAGGCGGACGCCAAAAAGACTGAGGCCCCCGCGGCTCCAGCAGCCAAAGCAGAGGCGGCCATCGCTGCCTCCCCCGAGCCGACAGAGGCCAACGCAGCGGGAAAAGAGCCCGCCGCCGCCGCCGCCGCAGCACCTAGTTCAACACCAGCCGCCAGCGAGACCCCCGTCAAAGAGGCCAACGCCACAGAGGCACCAAGCAAGGATCAAACCGTAGCAGTTCAAGATTAATGGACAGCTTCTTTTCGGAAATAACATAAAAAGTAACTAACTCAACCATGAAGATAAAAAAAAAAGAAGGAAATGTACTAGCCCACCACCCATATTATGATATTAACAATAATAATAATAATAGTAGTTGTAATGATAATGATTTGATGAACCTGAGCAGCTACCTGGAGAAGTCCGCCCCCCCCCCCTCGCCCCCCGCTGCAGATTATAATTGCTATTATTATTGTTACGTTTTATTCTATTTTTTTTCTGCTTTAGTATTTGAATTTTGATACGAGTTTGTGTCGGCCATTCGCCTCGCCATCCCACCTTCATCATCGTCTCCCTCCTGAAGGCAAGAGGGCTTACCCCCCCGCTCTGAGGACGTCAGAACTTGTGAGGACATGGGACTGAGGGAAGGAGGGGGTTTGAGAAATGTCTTTACCAGCTGGACTTCCATTGAATCGGTCCACTTTTCTTCTTCCTCCTCCCCTCCTCTTCTGAGTATCCTACTCTCCGTCTTGTCCTGGTACCTCCAGTCTTTCTTTGGAGTTGTAACCGTGTACTTATTGGTATTCTTGGGCTGTCTTGGGTCTCTATATACGGCAACACCTGTTGAGTTTAAATCTGTTGTGAGGACTGAGAAAGCTAAGCCTTCCTAAGACATTTTGGAGGTTGAAAAAGTCCGGCTTTGCAGAGCCAAACACATTCTTAGACGTATAAAAAAAGTTTCAGATAAACTTCTAGATTTTGTACTGAAACCCTTAGGTATATTCTAAGCAAACTAAGTGGTTTTTTAACATTTGTAATACACTTATAAATTCTGCAAAGCCTCCTTTTGAAAGATCTCCAACGTGTTCTTAGAAAGTCCGATAGACTTCTCTGTCTCTTCGTCCAAATCTGATGACAAATGTGATCAAGGTACTAGGCAAGACAGATACATGTTGGGACCTGGGAGACATTCACAATCTCGCCTAGCGTTAGTTTGATCGAGCTAAGGATAACAAGCTGGTGACGTTTATTGAAATATCAGGAGATGTCAGGAGTTAACCACTTTTCCTGGGATTGGCTTGAGTTTCTGGACCATTAAGTAAAAGTTCCACATTCTTCTTAACTCCAGCAAAATATACTTATTAGGAGTTAAAGTATATTGTGAATCCATATTAATACAGACAGAGATGGAAAGTGTTAACATGGACTTACCACATGTTGTTTTATCACAAACTAGAGGAAAGACCCCCAACAACAATCCCAATTTCTGGATTTTTTAAAATTACATGAGCTATTTATATGTGTTGATCGTCTTGATTAACCAATCTCCAATCAGGAAACCCATTCACGTAACTTTGGCATATAGCCTTTGACACTTTCTTTAGATGACAGCAGGAACATCTGCGGTGCAGACCTCACCAGTTTGGTATCTAAGCGGCTGAAAACACCTGCGGTCGAGATCACAGATTGTGTTGTTCGTCCGAGGTTGGTGTATCAGTGTAGCTCCGTAAACTCATGGAGGACCAGAGGGGGGGTTTCTGTGAATGATCCGAGTCATCATTAACCTACGTGATCTTCTTTGGT
The DNA here is from genome assembly GCA_028583405.1 of Pogonophryne albipinna. Taxonomy (NCBI): domain Eukaryota; kingdom Metazoa; phylum Chordata; class Actinopteri; order Perciformes; family Artedidraconidae; genus Pogonophryne; species Pogonophryne albipinna. The sequence continues at coordinate 3,144 of JAPTMU010000674.1, forward strand.
CCCGTGGAGACGCCATGCTATCACAACGGGATGGAAAACTCTTGCACATGAAAAGGGAGCTTCTGATTTCTCATTCAATATATACGGCATATATGTAAATGCAGCGGTGGAACAAAGGTATTTACCTATTTCACTCAAGTAGAAGCAATGTCACTGGGGTAAGAAACACTCCATGGCAGTCCTGCATTTCCTTATTTGCTAAAGTTTCCAAGGGGAAAGCACTGAAAGTGGAGAAGAGAGTTCACCATCGTCGTGCTTCTGGATCGGCAGATAGGAAGGAAGCTTTTATATAAGTGGAAGGAAAGGAGGACTGATTGAAAGAAAGGCGGTATAGAAACAAGGAAAACTGCAATAAAGCAATAGTGAAATATCTAAACAAGAAAGGAAGGTGACAAGACGGAAAGGAGAGGTTAAAGGACAGGAAACATCAGTGATCATGATAGATGGAAGAACTTGGAGTACTCCGAATTGAAAACAGTCAAGAAAACACCTTTTAAATTGTCTTAACTTCAGTGTTTGAGTAAATAGACTTTTGTAATGTCCACCTTTGCCTCTATATGTCAGTATATATCTATATATTTATCCATCCCAGCTTTCCATTTGCCAGTTTCTCTGTTCCCTGCGACTGACGCCCAACACGTCCTCCCAGCACTCGTCAAACCGTAGCAGAAGCTCAAACTGGAGGAGCGTTGCGTGTCACTCGGCTCAGTTTGTTCTTCCTCTCTTGACTCAGTAAATGCATGTCCGTGGTTGGGTGAACCTGTAGTCCTGTCTTTTTGGTCAAGTGGAAAAAAAAAGTACCAATTTCTCAGTTTTCTGCATCCATCGCGACTCCAGTTGATATTTCCATTCCATGTCTCACCACTTGCTATTTCCACGCCACAAACAAAACAAAAAGATGAAATTGATGCATTCAAAATTATATGTACTTGTATAAATGGTGCAACAGTAATAAAATGTAAGAAATTGACTGAAACCTTGAGGATTCTGTGTAAGTCCATTTTTTTCATGCATTCACAATTCAACCAAACAAGTATCTAGGTCATTTATTTACAAGACATCCAAGGAAAAGACCCAAACAATACATTAGTTCCCACTCACTAAGGTATATTTAAACTAGATAGGCATTTGTGAATACAGAGATGGTTAGTTAAAGGTGGGGTAGGTCAGTTTGAGAAACCGGCTCGAGATACACTTGTTGTTATATTCCATGGAATGCTCTTAACGTCCCGATAGCAATGAATATCTGAAGTGCTTTGACAATAAATCCATAACAAAACATCATCAGTGGAAGCTGTGGTTCTGTAAAAAGCACGACCAATCATCTGAGCCGGCTAAAATAACTGGATGGCCTACCTGCCTGTCAGCCTTCCATCTGTGCACAAACTGATCTCGTGCCCTCATTGGTCATGTGCGCGTTCGTGTGTGTTGGAGGAGGGGCTCTGTAAGGAAGGGGCAGATTTTTTCCGGCTGTGTATTTTCAAATTCCAGCGCATTCGAGCTGGTTTCTCCAAAATTACCTACCTACCTTTAACATAAGAAAAAACTGCAAATGAAATGATTGGTTGATCAACAAAAAATCAACCGTTTGCATCCACATGTTGTTGAAGTCATTTTTTAAACAATGACGAAGGACTTAGGGTTTTCTGTTTTATATACTGTAAGGCAGGGGGGTCAAACTCAAACTCACAGTGGGCCAACATAAAAAAATGGGTACTAGTCGAGGGCCGGACTGGTTCAATGTTTATTGCAAGACTTATTGAAATGAACTTATTGCACATATTAAACCTGGAACTAACAAAGCTTAAATTATTGCCTATAAAAACAACATTAAATAATCAGCTGCATGCATTTCTT
>JAPTMU010000674.1:10000-29605 GCA_028583405.1 Pogonophryne albipinna
GTTGAACACAAATACCTGTACTTTCTACTTCTTACATGTTGAACACAAATACCTGTACTTTCTACTTCTTACATGTTGAACTCAAATACCTGTACTTTCTACTTCTTACATGTTGAACACAAATACCTGTACTTTCTACTTCTTACATGTTGAACCCAAATACCTGTACTTTCTACTTCTTACATGTTGAACACAAATACCTGTACTTTCTACTTCTTACATGTTGAACACAAATACCTGTACTTTCTACTTCTTACATGTTGAACCCAAATACCTGTACTTTCTACTTCTTACATGTTGAACTCAAATACCTGTACTTTCTACTTCTTACATGTTGAACACAAATACCTGTACTTTCTACTTCTTACATGTTGAACCAAATACCTGTACTTTCTACTTCTTACATGTTGAACCCAAATACCTGTACTTTCTACTTCTTACATGTTGAAGCCAAATACCTGTACTTTCTACTTCTTACATGTTGAACACAAACACCTGTACTTTCTACTTCTTACATGTTGAACTCAAATACCTGTACTTTCTACTTCTTACATTTTGAACACAAATACCTGTACTTTCTACTTCTTACATGTTGAACACAAATACCTGTACTTTCTACTTCTTACATGTTGAAGCCAAATACCTGTACTTTCTACTTCTTACATGTTGAACACAAATACCTGTACTTTCTACTTCTTACATGTTGAACTCAAATACCTGTACTTTCTACTTCTTACATTTGAACACAAATACCTGTACTTTCTACTTCTTACATGTTGAACTCAAATACCTGTACTTTCTACTTCTTACACTTTGAACTCAAATACCTGTACTTTCTACTTCTTACACTTTGAAACAAATACCTGTACTTTCTACTTCTCACATGTTGAACCCAAATACCTGTACTTTCTACTTCTATATGTTGAACTCAAATACCTGTACTTTCTACTTCTCACATGTTGAACCAAATACCTGTACTTTCTACTTCTTACATGTTGAACCCAAATACCTGTACTTTCTACTTCTTACATGTTGAACCCAAATACCTGTACTTTCTACTTCTTACATGTTGAACACAAATACCTGTACTTTCTACTTCTTACATGTTGAACTCAAATACCTGTACTTTCTACTTCTCACATGTTGAACACAAATACCTGTACTTTCTACTTCTTACATGTTGAACCCAAATACCTGTACTTTCTACTTCTTACATGTTGAACTCAAATACCTGTACTTTCTACTTCTTACATGTTGAACCCAAATACCTGAACTTTCTACTTCTCTCATTTTCCAAACAGCTGGTTCCTTTAGTCTGAATGTGTGTTTGGTGGCGTGATCATTATTCTTTAGAGTCATTGCGTGCCTATTGATTTGAACACGATCCGTGTATCCATCATTTCCTGCTCTTCTCTAAAGAAGAGGGACCAATGGAAACGTTGTTATGTTGCCGTTGTTCAGCATGGAAACATTCATTAGCTAACAATGACATTATTGTTCTATTAATATAGAGTATTTTTAAACTGTACTTCTACTTAAGTGTGTACTTTTGCCATCTCTGCATACAAGTTGTACATTAACTTGACTTCAGATGAACTCTCTTATGATAGGCCTAACTGTAGTGAGATCACATGACTCCTCGGTTCAGAGGAAATGAAAGGCAGCAGAAACCTTTGTTTTCCCCCAGGATCTGAGCTTGTGATGTTTGTGTGTCCCTGCTCTCAAGAAGCTCTTCATTTGTCCCTCCCTGTTGCTCACTTCTCTCCCCTTCTCTGCGATGTGACTGTGCTTTGAAGCCAGTAACAGTGCAGCGTCGCTTTCAAAGCCTCGGCGTGTCATTTAGCTTGCTGACTGAGAGCAGGTCCTCACACAGCCTCCATCAGGCTTTGAACCAGGCGATGTGGGGGAGGATCAGAGGAAGAGAGAGGGATGGAGACGGAAGAAAGATCAGTCAGATCCTCCTAACGTGTGGATACTCTCCATCGGGGGCCTTCGAGACAAATGTTCCGCCATCTCGACTCTGAGTCTGCCAGAAAGGATATAATCGGATGTAGGATAGGTCGTCATCTTCATCAATTTCCTCAGAGTGAGGAACAGTTTGAACTTGTTCAACGAATCCCAGATCAAATGCACGCTACAGCAGTGTTTCTCAACTGGTGGGTCGCGGACCCGGTTCGAGTGGGTCCCAGATGTGTGAGTGAAGAAAAAAATAAATAAATAATAATAATTAAAACTTTTATTTTGAAGGCCCAATTTTCTAACGCTGTGCATGCGGTCGGCGTTGGACTGGAAGTACCGGAGAAAACTCCTGTCACGTAGTGATCATCTTCACAATAAAACATCTTTGCTGATGTTTTTTCGAGTCTTCCGGGCCAATCAGAATCAAGATTGTTGCCGGAAGTCCCCACAGAGACATAACTTTGCGGTAGAACTATTCTTTATATATCCATGGGAAACAAATGAACACATAATGACATATGACCCCCGGTTTGATGACTGACAGGTCACAGAACAATGGGGGCTTATCTCCCCTTACCCACAATTGAAAGTAAGTCACACAGACTCTCTCCTCTTTGCTCTTCTCTCTGTGAGGAGCAGCAAAGCTGTCAGAACTAAGTGAAACACAAACAATGGCATATAATTAATATTATGAATGTGTCTGATAGCAATAGATTTATTTATTTTCTTCTCAGAGTGTACCAGAATGCATAGTCTATATGTTAGTATTTCTAAAAGTCAGTTTAGTTCAGCTGTGAAGGGATATAAGGGATGCACTGTACTTCACTTTAATTAATGTGGTATGCTGAAAAGCGTATATATTACAGCACGATTTTTTTGTTGAATAGATTTGAGTGGTTCAAAATGTCGGGTCGCGATTTATTGACAAATGAAAAAAGTGGGTCCCGAGGCCGGACCAGCTGAGACCCCCTGAGGCCGGACCAGCTGAGACCCCCTGCGCTAAAGGGTCACTGAGGCAGCTTTTCTCTCACGGATTGTACTGATATGTTCAATGTTTGTTGTTTGTTGTTCATTTATTGTGTCCTTGATATTTGTCTGTTGATGTTACACATGGAGCTGCTGTGATGCAAGGAGCATTTCAGACTTGATCTACAAATAAAGTATTATCGTGTCCTATTGGCTAGATTTAGCATTTAGAAACATTCACCAATTTGACGTTTACTGAAAGCGCTAAACAAAACGGTAAACATCTAAAAAACGAATAGAAAAACGTCAGTGTCTCTGTGCATGAGAAGTGGAGCTCTCTTCTCGACACAGATACAGGTTGGTTTCTTTATTCTTGGAGATATAAACTTGTAACTCCCTTCTTCCGTTGCACCGTGAGAACTACACCAAGAAACAGCCAAACATACAAGTATATGAAGGAAATAGGACATGGCACCCACATGAAAACATGAAACAAATACCTCGTTGGTCGCTTGTCGTGAAAGGAGAGTATTTATACATGATCACACATTAATTCCTAGGCACAACAACAACAAACACTTGAGGTCATTAGTAGTTATCTGTCCGCAAATTGGTGTAACATATAAAACAATACTGTCAGAGAATATTTTAATCTGATCACTTTGTGTATTGAGTTTCTCAGCGTTCCTGAGAACCTGTCAAATTACAAACATATGCTTCTCGTTAAAGTCGCATTATGCTCTGGCTGCAACTTGAACCGGGTCACAGGTCAAAGGGTCCTCTTTCTTCCTGTGGGGGAAAAGTTTGGCAGGATAAGGATTGCAGACACTGAGGGGTCTTTGTTCCTGTGTCTGGCATTCATTAGGCAGGCTTGCCAAGTCCCTCCTCTCAGATATAACAGATTCATGATTCTCTTTGTCTTCAGGAGTTCCGCGTGGTTGTTCACATTGTAGTAGTGTGATAAACTATGTGAAGCTCTCCGGCCGTTTTTTATAACTTTCAATAAATCTCAGTGTTTGACTAAACAAGGATTCCAGTTTCCATCTTTTCTGCATTGCTGCTTCCGAAGTTTCCGTAACAAATACTGTATTAAATTCATGCCATATTCTAACGATTTTAATATTACATGAAATAAAGTATTATTTATTATGAAATGTACACTTGCAAAAATGTTAAATCTCGCCAAGTATATTTGTCTAATTTCTAGTCAGAATATATCGTTACACTTGATATAAGACTTAATAACTTAAGTCTTGTTTTTAGACAAGGCATCTTAAGCATCTTTTTAAGTCAAACTCTCTTAAAACATCCAACTAACTGAAAATATCTAAGCATTTCTGGCTTTTTTTTTTTACAAATTCCATAATTCTGGTCAAATATTTCAAAATAAGTTTTCCCAGCTAAATACAAGATCTCATTTATCTAAATATCCCATCTTTACTTCAAGAAATCTTACCAAGCCATTTCATACGTTATTATATATTTACTCGTTCTTGGAGCAGCATTTTTTCCAGTGTATCAGGTTATTCTTTTTAATTAAGGCAACTTAGTTACGTCATTGACAAGAAGCATTAGTGAAAACAGTGTATGGGAAATGTCCGCTTGCAGTGTTTCTCAGCCACTATTCGGAGCAAGTGGAGCATGAGGTCGCTGTTAAAATATTCAGTTTCCCATGACCTCCCCATGTTTCCCCGCTCTCCCTCGTTCTTGCGTAATCTTACATAAGGCGTTGAATATTTAAAGCGGGTTTAGCTCGAGTGCCGCTTGTTTGCCGCTGAAGGAACGAGGACGACAGTTCACTGGAGAGAGGTGACGCTGATGGAAAAACACAAAACAAGAGATGACAGTTGGAGATAATTAAAGGATGTGTCATGCAGTCTCTGAGGAAGAACACACACTCCTGAAAACCTGCTGGTGTTTGAGTTTGATTGAAATGTTTACTCTCCGAAAGAACAACCTGAGAACGTGTTCACTATCAAGAAACCCCACCATTGGGGAGATCCACATGCAAATCCACAATGTTCATTCATTCCAGCAGCTATGTGGTGATGAAGTGGAGATATCTTATTGTGTCTCACTGTGAAAACAATTCTGCTTTTTCCTACATCTCCCAGAATCCCTTTTGAAAGCTTTTAAAGAGTCCTCTCCTGCTGATGTTCAGGTGTATATCAGTATGTAGTGTCTCTACTTTAAAGAGTCCTCTCCTGCTGATGTTCAGGTGTATATCAGTATGTAGTGTCTCTACTTTAAAGAGTCCTCTCCTGCTGATGTTCAGGTGTATATCAGTATGTAGTGTCTCTACTTTAAAGAGTCCTCTCCTGCTGATGTTCAGGTGTATATCAGTATGTAGTGTCTCTACTTTAAAGAGTCCTCTCCTGCTGATGTTCAGGTGTATATCAGTATGTAGTGTCTCTACTTTAAAGAGTCCTCTCCTGCTGATGTTCAGGTGTATATCAGTATGTAGTGTCTCTACTTTCAAGAGTCCTCTCCTGCTGATGTTCAGGTGTATATCAGTATGTAGTGTCTCTACTTTCAAGAGTCCTCTCCTGCTGATGTTCAGGTGTATATCGGTATGTAGTGTCTCTACTTTAAAGAGTCCTCTCCTGCTGATGTTCAGGTGTATATCAGTATGTAGTGGCTCTACTTTAAAGAGTCCTCTCCTGCTGATGTTCAGGTGTATATCAGTATGTAGTGTCTCTACTTTAAAGAGTCCTCTCCTGCTGATGTTCAGGTGGATATCAGTATGTAGTGTCTCTACTTTAAAGAGTCCTCTCCTGCTGATGTTCAGGTGTATATCAGTATGTAGTGTCTCTACTTTAAGAGTCCTCTCCTGCTGATGTTTAGGTGTATATCAGTATGTAGTGTCTCTACTTTAAAGAGTCCCTCTCCTTCTGATGTTCAGGTGTATATCAGTATGTAGTGTCTCTACTTTAAAGAGTCCTCTCCTGCTGATGTTCAGGTGTATATCAGTATGTCGTGTCTCTACTTTTAAGAGTCCTCTCCTGCTGATGTTCAGGTGTATATCAGTATGTAGTGTCTCTACTTTAAAGAGTCCTCTCCTGCTGATGTTCAGGTGTATATCAGTATGTAGTGTCTCTACTTTAAAGAGTCCTCTCCTGCTGATGTTCAGGTGTATATCAGTATGTAGGGTCTCTACTTTAAAGAGTCCTCTCCTGCTGATGTTCAGGTGTATATCAGTATGTCGTGTCTCTACTTTAAAGAGTCCCTCAAGCCAGCCTCCACTCGGGAAAACTTGGTCAAGCCAGCCCGCACGTGATATTGTGGTACGCGAATATCCTATGCATTACGGTAGAGTCCTGGAAACACTGCCTCTGTGTTTAGATGAGAATAAACAAAAACTGTCCAGTATTAAAGACTCATCTCACTCCAGGGTGATAGCAGGACACCCCATCTAGTCACTCAGAAAAAATCAGGACATTCTGATGTACAGTTTCAAAATAAAATACCTTTGAAGTCTCATATAAGAGCTATCGTCCCTGTTTTTAGATGTATGAATCAGAATGTCCTGATTTTTTCTGAGTGACTAGATGGGGTGTCCTGCTATCACCCTGGAGTGAGATGAGTCTTTGATACTGGACAGTTTTTGTTTTATTCTCATCTAAAAACAGGGATGATAGCTCATATATGAGACTTCAAAGGTCTTTTATTTTGAAACTGTACATCAGAATGTCCTGATTTTTTCTGAGTGACTAGATGGGGTGTCCTGCCATCACCCTGGAGTGAGATGAGTCTTTGATACTGGACAGTTTTTGTTTTATTCTCATCTAAAAACAGGGATGATAGCTCATATATGAGACTTCAAAGGTCTTTTATTTTGAAACTCTACATCAGAATGTCCTGATTTTTTCTAAGTGACTAGATGGGGTGTCCCTGCTATCACCCTGGAGTGAGATGAGTCTTTGATACTGGACAGTTTTTGTTTTATTCTCATCTAAAAACAGGGATGATGGCTCTTATATGAGACTTCAAAGGTCTTTTATTTTGAAACTCTACATCAGAATGTCCTGATTTTTTCTGAGTGACTAGATGGGGTGTCCTGCTATCACCATGAAGTGAGATGAGTCTTTGATACTGGACAGTTTTTGTTTTATTCTCATCTAAAAACAGGGATGATAGCTCTTATATGAGACTTCAAAGGTCTTTTATTTTGAAACTCTACATCAGAATGTCCTGATTTTTTCTGAGTGACTAGATGGGGTGTCCTGCCATCACCCTGGAGTGAGATGAGTCTTTGATACTGGACAGTTTTTGTTTTATTCTCATCTAAAAACAGGGATGATGGCTCTTATATGAGACTTCAAAGGTATTTTATTTTGAAACTGTACATCAGAATGTCCTGATTTTTTCTGAGTGACTAGATGGGGTGTCCTGACATCACCCTGGAGTGAGATGAGTCTTTGATACTGGACAGTTTTTGTTTTATTCTCATCTAAACACAGAGGCAGTGTTTCCAGGACTCTACCGTAATGCATAGGATATTCGCGCACCACAATATCACGTGCGGGCTGGCTTGACCAAGTTTTCCCGAGTGGAGGCTGGCTTGACCGCAGTTTTGTTTCAAGACCCGCATCAGAAAGCTTTTGAATGGTGGTACTTTTCCAGTTGGTCTACCTGCTCTTCACGTAGCTCTGCATGTCGTCGTTTAGGTGCTTTTTTTTCTTCTGGAGATAGGCACTCCTCAATCCACTCCTCCATTAGTAGGCTACCCCGGAGGTCGAAGTTAACCTTTCCATTTTAAGCTTTGTTAGACGCGGAGGGATACTGACTTGTGAAAAGTAACTACAATTACATTATATCAGATAGCTTGATTTGACTTATCCGTTTTATAAGATCATGTTTTATAATGATTGATCATTAAAGTGTTATCAAAGGTGCAGCTAGTTTTAATGACTTTGTATACTGCAGGGTAGCTTGTGAATTTACTCCAGGTGGAACTAAAGTCAGATTTAACACTTGATTATATTTCACATCATTAATCCAGATCTGTAAAGTAACTAAAGGTATTAATGTAGTGGAGTAAAACAAGTACACCATTTACCTCTGAACTGTAGTGGAGTAGAAGAACACAGTAGCACAACATTGAAATACTCAAGTTAAATACAAGTAGCCTACCTCAAAATTGCACTTAAGTACTTGGGTAAATCTACTTAGTTACTTAACACCAATGATATAACTCATTCCCAGCTGGATATCTTAGGTGTTATGGCTAAGTTGTTTTTTTCTCAGCGGTGTGTCCTCATTTGACACTTCACAGTTTTAACCCAAATTAAATATATAAAATACTTTACCTTACGCTGTTCCTTAAGTGTGTTTCCCTGCTGGCAACAGAAGGAAAGTGTCTGATGCACTCCGCTACTTTCCTCAGGCTCCGACCACCTTTCGCCATCTTCCCTTTCTTTCGCTTTGACGGACTTCTTCACTCACTTTCTGCCAGTGGCAAAATTGACATTTGTCCCGCCCCCTCTACAAATGTCGACCTACCATTGGTTGACGTGTGCCCCACCGATAGATTTCATTGGCAAGTCCCATGCCTCGTCAACTGACATTGGTGACGTCTGCGCTTCACGAAAGAATGTCACGAGTGTGTAACATGAGTCACCGTTTCACTGGAGTTCAGTCGAGTTCAGTGCACTCTGAGGTTATACACACACACACACACACACACACACACACACACACACACACACACACACACACACACACACACACACACACACACACACACACACACACACACACACACACACACACACACACACACACACACACACACACACACACACACACACACACACACACACACACACACACACACACACACACACACACACACACACACACACACACACACACACACACACACACACACACACACACACACATTATAATGGGTACATTAAGGAATTCATAAAGAAATTAAACAATAAAGACATCAATTTAGAGATGTTTGCATTTCATTATTGCATTAGCGTGCAATTTCATTGGGAAATAAATACAGTTGCAGGTTATTCCCTATGGTTATTCCTAGCATTCGGTGCCATTTAGGTCCCCACCACATTATATCATATATTTTGTATTTTAAAGGTCTAATGCTTATTTTTTAAAAGCTTGGTTTTAAATGTTTATACCCTCTACCATAAAACAACAATGTTATTTAGCCAGGATATTCAACATTTTAAATAATTACTCTGATTTTAGCGCAAGTAGACAAAATTGCTCAACTTCTGTAACAGATATACAAAAATAAATACAAACACATTCTTCATTGTTGTCACTGTTGTATAACATTTTGCTTATATTCCTCACCAAATTGAAATTGTGTGTGTCCTGTTTGAATGTCCCCCCCTGTTACTCTGATTTTAATCTCTCTGGACACGCCCCTTTACTATTCTACTATTTGTATGACTAGAGAAGAAGGATACATTTTGAGAGGGAAAACCATCTTCAAGAAGCAGAGTGAATGCGTTCTTCCTTCAACGTTTTTTTTAATGTTTTAAAGAACTTAACAGTTGCGGTAAAGTATAACATGTCCACCCTGTTATGCTCATTTTTAGTGGAAACTGATCATTTGTTTTACATTTAGAAAATATGGTGAATATATCTATCAAATATATGTTTCTGTTGTCACTGTCACTACCCGATCTGCATCCCTGCCCGATCTGCATTGCTCATGTGCGAGATGGTCCACCATATTGGACAACTCCGTACTGCAGGCCTATTCAACTAGCGGCCCACGGGCCGAATCAGGCCCTTCAGAACTTTTTTCTGGCCCACAAGAGGTTACCTGCAAATCGAAATGGCATATGTGTAATAGCATAAATAAAACTAATGTCTGATCACACTCAGTGGCGGAGCCAGGACATTTTCAGTGGGGTGGCCAGGATGGAACCAGTGATCATTTTGGGGTGGCATTGAAATCACTATTATATGAACTTAAAAATACATCTCACTATAAAATAAGGGGTTATTTAAGGCACCTACAACACACCTCTACATTATTTGGGATCAAGTGGTGGAATAGATCAAATAATATTCAGTATATCTAACAATTTCTTTCGTATTCCCGCAGGCAAAGTATCAACGAAGCTTACATTATACAAATGTAATGCAATATACAGACTGTTTAGCTTATGGTGATCAGCAGCACTATGGGCTCATTCTCTCAGTGTATCATCAGGAATACAGAGACACACACACATCATTTAAATAAGAGTTTTTAAATTAAATGATAGGTTAAGAATAAACATCTTAAAGTAAATAACAATAAACAATAGCCCTTAACCCTGTAAGGCCCCCGGTTGTAATTTTACAACATTACTTTAAGCTATCCTAAAAAAGTCAGTAAATGTTCAGTGGTAGACATTAAGGGTAAAATGTCACTGGCCCTCCGGGCCGGTGGAATTGTATTATCACTGGCCCCACCATTGTAACCACTGGCCCGGAGCATTTGTCCAAAAAAAATCGACTAATAATGAAGAAAATGAACACATTTGTTGCAATAGTCATTTATGCACTAACTACATTACTACTTGTACTACAACATTTGAATAATCAGGTCTTCCTCATTTTCCTCAATTGTTCATATTTGGTTTATTAAAATAATGATATTGTGGTCATTGATAAAAAATGTCTGCTATTATTATGAGTATTATTATTTGTATAATGCGCTTTCTGCCTTCCTGTCATTAGGAGTTGAAATGTAATGGCTATGTAGCAGATTAGATTAGAACCTTCATTATCCTAAACTGCTGGGACATTTCCCTATAGCTAATACCTTTATATTTTCTACTCTTCACTTACTTGTCAGCATAGGTCGGCATTGATGTACAGAGCCGACAGAAGACCTTGTTTATATTGGCATCATATTGAGAGGTGCAGCCAGTGACACGTCCTAAAACCAGGAAGTAAGCTGCGGGTTCCCTCGACAGAAAGCAATGGGATTTCTCCACAGGGTTTTGGAAAATAGCTGGAAATAAGGTCTGTGGAAAACAAACCTGTTAGATAAATGCACGTTTTGTTCAGCCGGATAATCACACCCTACTTTTATAATTTTCGAATCATAAATCTAATCGATAGATTATAAAAGGGTTTTAGGACGCGTCACTATAGAAGCCAACTCCATCCATCAAGCTGGCTAAAACTTCCTCTCCCTCTTCTTCTCATGCTCCCTGTCACTCTCCTTTAACTCCTCCGGTGACTTTCTTTTATTTGAAGATTGTTTTTTGCACGGCGCTTGGACGGTTACCGCTGGTATTAAAAACATTTTGGCGAATGGTTAGGTGGCGCGACAGTGTAAATGCATTTTTAATAATAACATTTTTGAATGGAACATTCTCAACATGAATGCACAAATCTAAATAAATATAATTTACATATGTGGGAAAATACTGTGTTTGAAATGTGTAATTGAAATTAGATGCTAGCTTTTTGTTTTGATATATATATATATATATATATTTTGTATTCCAGTCTCCCTTCAGATATGTTAAGTGGCATGGCATTCAACACAATGCTGCTCACCTCCTTCAGTTGGGAGAAAAGCTGGTTCAGGTTCAGCCTTATGGGGGTACAGGGCTGCTGAGCCTAGAGATGGATCTGTTGGTCCTGGCACCAGGGGGAGGGACAACTGATTTAGTATGAATAGCTGCTAATAATCTGCCTGTATTTGTTAAATGTCAGCTAAAAGACCCGTGCAATTAAAAACCTGTATAGATATTAACAGTACTTAATGTCAGCTTAGTAAAAAAAAACATAACAATTATTATTTACAATGGACTAAGCTTAGCTAACTGACACAATTCCACCACTCATGGACCACACCCACCTTTTCTTTTGAAAAACTGGGTGTCGCCCTTTAGTCCCTCTCTCTTGTTTTTCTCTCCTTTCTTTTCTCTTTTGAAAGCCTGACTTTGTAAGTCGTTGACACATGGTATACAGGGTTTCCCACACATAGACTATACTTGGGCGGGACGCACAGGTATATTAACGGCCACCCAAGTATATTTCGCGACCCATTTAGATTTTTTCTTTTTTTTTAATAATATATATATATATTTGTTTTCGTCTGTGACCACGACACCATCTGCGATCGATTAACTTGTGGACAATGATCCCTCGACTCTACGCCTCCTGTACCCAGTCCCGGACTGGCCATCGGGAGGACCGAGGGGTTTCCTGAAGGCCTGGCCTGTTAAGTGGCCTGCCTCACACAGGGTGACTGGCTGTCTACATGATGTGGCCTCCCGACATGGCCACAGTCATACAGATCATACATCAAAGCCGTTGATTGGTCTCTGTGTGTCATTCAAGCTCGGTATAACCTCAGCTCAGGTGAGGTAAAGGACTCTCTGAGTGTTTAGATAGTTAACTTAGTCTAAGTTCTCTGTGGGTCTCAAACGGTTTGGTCACCATTTATGTAAACACATATTTCCATTTGAGAGGGTAGTGATTAGTAAAATATGCATGAATAAAAAATAAAAAGTTAACTAGGTGAAAAAAGGTAAGATACACTTTTAAAACTTGTTGAGAGCTAAAACTAGTCTTTGCTGCTGCCTCAAAGAGGAGCAGGGGAGACAGGAGGGAGACAGGAGAGGCTGGTTCAGGAGCACAGACACACTTACAACTATAAATGAACCAAAAATAAATAAACAAGTTTCAGTGTTTTTTTCATATTGGAAATGGTATGTTATTGGTTATGGCCATGATTTTATGATTATTGAAATGTACGCACGGCGCTTGGACGGTTACCGCTGGTATTAAAAACATTTTGGCGAATGGTTAGGTGGCGCGACAGTGTAAATGCATTTTTAATAATAACATTTTTGAATGGAACATTCTCAACATGAATGCATAAATCCAAATAAATATAACTTAAATATGTGGGAAAATACTGTGTTTGAAATGTGTAATTGAAATTAGATGCTAGCTTTTTGTTTTGATATATATATATATATATTTTGTATTCCAGTCTCCCTTCAGATATGTTAAGTGGCATGGCATTCAACACAATGCTGCTCACCTCCTTCAGTTGGGAGAAAAGCTGGTTCAGGTTCAGCCTTATGGGGGTACAGGGCTGCTGATCCTAGAGATGGATCTGTTGTTCCTGGCACCAGGGGGAGGGACAACTGATTTAGTATGAATAGCTGCTAATAATCTGCCTGCATTTGTTAAATGTCAGCTAAAAGAGCAGTGCAATTAAAAACCTGTATAGATATTAACAGTACTTAATGTCAGCTTAGTAAAAAAAAAACATAACAATTATTATTTACAATGGACTAAGCTTAGCTAACAGACATAATTCCACCACTCATGGACCACACCCACCTTTTCTTTTGAAAAACTGGGTGGCATACTGTCGCCCTTTAGTCCCTCTCTCTTGTTTTTCTCTCCTTTCTTTTCTCTTTTGAAAGCCTGACTTTGTGAGTCGTTGAGATATGGTACTACACACGTAAGTACTAGCATCCCTGCTCCTCACATGCACACATTAGTGTCTGCTAGAAAGTGCCGGCGGTGCTGCACCGCGTTTGGAGGCAGGACCAAACCATTACATGTAAATAGAACGGGGTGTACAGAGGCTTTGGATAATTAACTTTTGGAAGAAAATAAGTTAAATGAATTGTAAGTTTAGTGAGTACTTTACATTATCGATATAACGTCCTATTAATGTTAATTCTTGATGAATGATGAAAGGTTACTTAAACATTTTTTTCTTAATGTTCTAAAATAGTTTGGGCCCCCGTGGTGAGAGTGTTTGGGGTGGCCAATAGGGTGGCCAGGATTCAGCTGGGGGTGGCCACGGCCACCCCCAGCCACCCCCCAGCTCCGCCACTGCTCAGAGGAGAGGAGTTCTCATTTCTTTAAACGTCTGCTGCTTCCCCTCCTCTCTCCTCGGTTCCCCTCCTCGGTCCTTCGCTCGCATCTCCTGTGGGCGGGACTAAGTCTCGAGGAGGGGAGTCGAGGAGGGCAGTCGAAGAGGGGAGTCGAGGAGGGGAAATTTAAGAATTGAGAAGCCTCTAAAGTGTGATTTTAGCAAACGAGTGCGTAGGCTTGTTTGAGACCAGCGAGACCTGCGCAGTTGCGATCAACGTCTTGCTAGTGCGTTGCATGATGGTTAGTCATTTTGTCCGACTTGCTCTGGAGGCTCGCCTACATGAGACGTTGAAATCTCGCGGGACAAAGACGCCCGCAGCCTTGAGAGCGAGGCGCGGCGAGGCAGTGGCGCCAGCGCCAGCCAGGGGGGCCATGGCCACCCTGATATATTTGTTGGCCCCCCCACCACACACACCGCCTCGCCAGTCACGTATGCGCAGTAGTTTATCTGATATTTAACAACAAATACACAGCCAGCGAGTTACTTGATTTGAGCTTCCAACGCTCATACTGCAGCCCCTCCCTCTCCCTCTGCTACCATGGTAACACTCTGATACTCGGCGCACCACTCTGATACTCGCGCGCACCACTCTGAGATTCGCACAGACAGCAGCAGGTTGCAGCAAAACGTTTCTTTCTACTGACTGGACTGGAGTTGACAAAAATCCACCTGACTTCTAGAAGGTAAGCCATATACGTTTGTTTCCTGTTAAGCCCCACAACACTTTAGGCTTTAGTGTGTTAGCTTTAGGTAGCAAAAAACGGAGATATGCTTACCTTTAGCTGTTATTCTGATCAAAATTGTGTTCAATGGCATTAAAACGAGAAAAACGCTGGAAGACCTGGAAAACAGGCTCGGGGCTCAGTAAAGGCTGGCTTGACTTCAGGTATAATTCGTCTGTAAACACACTTTGGCAGCTATCCTAGTTAGCGTTAGTTTAGCTTGCTAAGCTAACATTAGCTGATGTCAGTATGCTGAGCTGGTGTAATGCGTAGGCTACTATTAATCACTGCTGTGTGTAATGTCAACTTGCAGAAAATGAAGAGAAAGTCAACAGACATCTCTTCTTATTTTAAGAAGAAGGTGAGTAAAGGAGAGACAGAGCTGGCAGGGGAGCAGCAGCATACGGCTAGTGAGGAGATGGCCATACATGCTAGAAAGTACATGTGGAACTCTGTTTTGTAAAAGTGAAACTAAAACCTAAGTACCGTTTTATTAATGTGATTGTGACCTTTTTAATCTTTTAAGTCTTCTACACACTTTAGGTCTGCAGCTCCTTCAAAATGAAACGAGAATCTATGCAGTTTTTCCTCTTCTGTGTTCTGAGCATAGGTTCTGAGGTTATGAGCCGACCATTAGTCAAGTTTGTTTTCATAATGTTCTGTATGCTAATAAAAAAAAAGGTGAACCAGTTTGTTTATAAAGTATAAATATACATTTTCAAAACAAATAGAATACAAGCTGTGGACTAATCTAAAAAAAATAGAAATATGTCTCGTCACCTATTTTCTGTCTAATACTAACAGGTGGTGTTTTGAATTTGCAATAAAGGTCAATAATAGATGGAGTTTTTGTGTTCAATCACAGTATGTATTTACCATGTTATACCCCTTGTGTTTTTGAGTCCTGTTGAAATAAAATAGTCATGTTTTAAAACTTGATTTAATAAAGTCATGTCAATCATCTTTGATCCCAGTGCGACACAAACAGCTTTGTTCTAAAACAATTTATAACCTAGAGACAGAATATAACTGAAGAACATGTTGTGTTGCTGTTGTGTATTGTATGTGTTGAGAATGCTGAACATTTTGTGCCTTACAATAAAGGAACTTATTTTAATTAAGCTGTATTTGTCTTTTTAAAAGGAAAGAACAACTAGCATATATAAAAAACAAAACAATAAATCACCAACACATATATACATAACACAAAACAAGGTTCTTTTAAATGTTGTTTGAAGTAAAATGTTAACTATCCGTATTATATTCACTTCAGATGAATAGTATCAGAAAATGTAAAATAAGAAACCAAAGTATATCAGCAGGTGATTCTCTTTGCCATTGTTTTCATCTAGTCTAAACTTTTACAACAATTACATTCTTGGTTTTGGTGGGCCACCCCAAGATTTTCAGTGGCCCCATTTGACCACCCCTATGAAACATTTCTGGAGGCGCCACTGCCCTCATCCCCCCTCAACTCGAGTACTGATTACATACACGCTCCCCTTGACAGTGAAACGCCACGCGTGAGGTTTAGATTATTTCCCTGTCTCAATCCAAATTGAACTGTATGAAATAAAAAGGCACATTTGTCTTGGAGTAAATAAAAAGGGCGACCTGGAGCCAATCCTGCAATTTCCCCACAGGTGAAAGAGTTGACATGCTGAAAACCCAACCCCTGCAGGGGGGTCTGGGGGGATTCTCTTAATTTTTTGTTACTTTGTTCTGAAAGCTGAACCTGCTGCTCCTCACAGAGAGAAGAGGGAAGAGGCTGTGTGAATTACTTTACATTGTGGATAGCCCCCATTGTTCGGTGTGTCAAAATGAAAGACAGCCCACACACCTATCAATCATCAAACCGTGGGGTCTTATTTCATTACGTGTTGATTTCTATCAACACGTAATGTTGTATCGATGTATATAGAGATGTACTACAGCAAAAGTATTCTCCGTCGGGACTTCCTGCAACAACACCATGCCGTTATCTTGATTCTGATTGGCCAGAAGACATTATCAAAGATGTTACATTACATTTACATTACATTACATTGCATTTAGCTGACGCTTTTATCCAAAGCGACTTACAATAAGTGCGTTCGACCAATAAAATACAAACTTGAAGAAAACAGAATCATAAGTACATCAGGTTTCATAGAGCCAAACATTTCAAGTGCTACTCAACTGGCTTTAGGTAAGCCAGTCCTTTATTAGTATATAAGTGCTTTGTTAATAGTTCTATCGCTCGAGGTGGAGTCGAAAGAGATGAGTTTTCAGTCTGCGCCGGAAGGTGTGTAAGCTATCTGCTGTCCTGATGTCAATGGGGAGCTCATTCCACCATTTTGGAGCCAGGATAGCAAACCCACGTGTTTTTGCTGATGGGAACTTGGGTCCCCTTGACAGCAAGGGTGCAGCGAGCCGTTTGGTTGATGCAGAGCGGAGTGCACGTGCTGGGGTGTACGGTTTAACCATGTCCTGGATGTAGGAAGGGCCAGATCCATTCGCAGCATGGTACGCAAGTACCATTGTCTTGAAGTGGATTCTAGCAGTTACCGGAAGCCAGTGGAGGGAGCGGAGGAGCGGCGTGGTGTGGGAGAATTTAGGAAGGTTGAAGACCAGACGAGCCGCTGCATTCTGGATGAGCTGCAGAGGTCGGATGGCACATGCAGGTAGACCAGCCAGGAGGGAGTTGCAGTAGTCTAGACGTGAGATGACGAGAGCCTGGACCAGAACCTGCGTGGCTTTCTGGGTCAGCTGGGGACGTATCCTCCTGATGTTGTAAAGCGTGTATCTGCAGCAGCGGGTTGTAGCAGCTATGTTTGCAGTGAAGGACAGTTTGTTATCTAGGATCACACCCAGATTCCTTGCAGTCTGAGTCGGGGAAACAACAGAGGTGCCAATGTTGTTTGTTAGGTCAAGAGTGGGACAATCTTTTCCCGGAAGGAAAAGCAGTTCAGTCTTGTCAAGGTTGAGCTTGAGGTGATGAGCAGACATCCACTGAGAGATGTCAGCTAGACAAGCAGAGATGCGTGCGACGACCTGGGTCTCTGAGCGGGGAAAGGACAGAATTAATTGGGTGTCGTCAGCGTAGCAGTGGTATGAAAAACCATGCGGGCTAATGACAGATCCGAGCGAGTTTGTGTACAAGGAGAAGAGGAGGGGACCAAGAACAGAGCCCTGAGGGACCCCTGTAGTTAATTGACAATGTTCTATTGAGAAGACAATCACTACGTGACAAAAGTTTTCAAAACCGTTTCTAGTCTTCGGTATTTCCAGACAAGTGGCAACTGAAATCAATCTTACTGCTATCTGTGCAATTTACTCCGCGCGAGTTTGCGGACTTTATTTTGCTTACCTTAACATCATTTTTCATGGTGGGGCTAAGCCATTTCTTGGTATGGCTGTAGCCTACCCCAGCCATACCCTGGCGCCGCCACTGACCGCAAATACCTCATTCCTTCCGTCTACTTGGATCCGAAATGCTTCTCGTTTTGCGCTGTCCCCCGTTCAAATGAAATCGCCGCCAATCATATTTCCACGCTCGTTCCAGGGCCGGGGGAGGGGTTACAAGGCTCGCATCTTGTGCTGCATTCACTTGCAATCGGACATTAGAGATTTTCTCTCATAAATGTCCGATGAGCCACAACTTTTTTTTCAAAACAAAGCTGGGGTGGCAAGGCATTTTTCTGAGGTGGCAGCTGCCACCCCGTGCCACCCTGTAGAACCGCCACTGAACCATAGATATATATATAAACCTATGATATAAACACGTGTTTATATATATCTATGGGTACAACGCTACATTTACCGCCCCGCCGCAGTCATACAGTAGGCTACGGAGAGCGGCGAGAAACATTTCCTCAGGCATCGAAAAGCGGAACCGAAATTCACATTTCTAAATGATGCCGTTGGAATCGAAATGTTGGAACCGGTTCCGAACCGGAACCGGTTCTCGGTACCCAACCCTAGTGGTGCAGTGACGCGTCCTAAAACCCGGAAGTAAGCTGCGCATGGGTTCCCTCGATAAAAAAGCAATGAGATTTCTCCATAGACTTTGGGAAAATAGCTCGAAATAAGGTCTGTGGTTGACACACATTTAAGAGACGGATCACGTTTCGTTCAGTCGGATAATCTCCACATGTCAACCCTACTTTTATAATCGCAAACCTAATCGCCAGAAGCAAAATGCTAACGTTATGCTATAAACGAACTACAGCCGAGTACAGCAGGGTCGCACGACTTCAACGTCACGCCAACTTAAGATCCATATTCAAACATACAGATTCTAAATGGTACAAGTTGAAGTGTTTGTTTGAACAGTTTGCAGGAGGCAGGAACTTGCTTTCAAGCAGAACAGGGCCAACAAACTTAGAGGAGTGTTTACGTGTTCGGCGTAATGAAGTAAAATGTCCTCCACAACTTCTGTAGTCCTATTCAGCCACTTGTTAACAACCATCGCTTTTCAGACACGTCAACTCTTGAGAAATCACCAGTGGGGTCACTGCTGATGTATTTAATGTTGTAGAACAAAACGTGATCCGTCTCTTAAATGTGTCTCAACCACAGACCTTATTTCCAGCTATTTTCCAAAATCCTATGGAGAAGTCCCATTGGCTCTGAGACGAGGGAACAGGAAGTGGTGAAATGCTAACTTACTTTCGGGTTTTAGGACGCGTCACTGCACCACTCTATTGCCAAGTAGTATAGTATCTTCATATCATATGTAGTTTACTAAAAGAGAAAAAACATCATAGTATAGTATGTTGAAAATATCATGAAAACATTTCATAGTATGGTATTTCCAAAAGCATGAACAAAATATTTAGTATAGTAAGTCGAAAATGTCATGAAAAAAGTAACAAAATACAGGAATTCTGCAAAAAAATGTAAAAGGCTTCTAAGAGTTGAATACTTTATTGAGACCTCTAAATGAAATACACACGATGAGTAGTGAGGCGTATTCTAGAAAAACACAAAGTGTCTCACAATCTTAACCCTCAAATGTTTCCAGGATGTCTCAGTGTGTAGAGAGCCAATCCAACGGCAGCATTACATTCCTGGCAATAGATCGTT
>JAPTMU010000675.1:0-29565 GCA_028583405.1 Pogonophryne albipinna
GAGGCCCATTGTTGTGCCATTCATCCACGACCATCACCTCATGTTGCAGCATGATAATGCACGGCCCCATGTTGCAAGGATCTGTACACAATTCCTGGAGGCTGAAAACATCCCAGTTCTTGCATGGCCAGCATACTCACCGGACATGTCACCCATTGAGCATGTTTGGGATGCTCTGGATCGGCGTATACGACAGCGTGTTCCAGTTCCTGCCAATATCCAGCAACTTGGCACAGCCATTGAAGAGGAGTGGACCAACATTCCACAGGCCACAATCAACAACCTGATAAACTCTATGCCAAGGAGATGTGTTGCACTGCGTGAGGCAAATGGTGGTCACACCAGATACGGCCTGGTTTTCGAACCCCCCCAGACCCCCCCAATAAAGCAAAACTGCACGTTTCAGAGTGGCCTTTTATTGTGGCCAGCCTAAGGCACACCTGTGCAATAATCATGCTGTCTAATCAGCATCTTGATATGCCACACCTGTGAGGTGGGATGGATTATCTCGGCAAAGGAGAAGTGCTCACTATCACACATTCTTTCAGATTTGTGAACAATATTTGAGAGAAATGGTTATTTTGTGGATATAGAAAATGTTTTAGATCTTTGAGTTCATCTCATGAAAAATGGGAGCAAAAACAAAAGTGTTGCATTTATATTTTTGTTCAGTGTATATATACATACACAGTATATAAGTACAGATTACTCACCAGGTACTTCTCGATTTTGGTCCACAGAATTTTAAACTCCACCAGACCGAGTTTCGCAGTGCCGTCTTTCTGCAGCTGGGTTCAGGAAACACTTTTATAATCATTATTATTGTTATGCATTATGATGAAGGTATGCTGCATCATGAGCTCCGTTAACGGGACTGTGAAGGATACGTCCAGCATGTTGACCATGTTCTTGCACGTGGGGAGACTGAAGCCACTGGTGTGGATGTCTGAACCTGCAGCACAGAGAAACACCTTATCACACCTGAACACACCTGTTCTCTATTCACACCTGTTCTCTATTCACACCTGAACACACCTGTTCTCTATTCACACCTGTTCTCTATTCACACCTGTTCTCTATTCACACCTGAACACACCTGTTCTCTATTCACACCTGAACACACATGTTCTCTATTCACACCTGAACACACCTGTTCTCTATTCACACCTGTTCTCTATTCACACCTGAACACACCTGTTCTCTATTCACACCTGAACACACCTGTTCTCTATTCACACCTGTTCTCTATTCACACCTGAACACACCTGTTCTCTATTCACACCTGAACACACCTGTTCTCTATTCACACCTGTTTTCTATTCACACCTGAACACACCTGATCTCTATTCATACCTGAACACACCTGTTCTCTATTCACACCTGTTCTCTATTCACACCTGAACACACCTGTTCTCTATTCACACCTGAACACACCTGTTCTCTATTCACACCTGAACACACCTGTTCTCTATTCACACCTGTTTTCTATTCACACCTGAACACACCTGATCTCTATTCATACCTGAACACACCTGTTCTCTATTCACACCTGTTCTCTATTCACACCTGAACACACCTGTTCTCTATTCACACCTGAACACACCTGTTCTCTATTCACACCTGAACACACTGTTCTCTATTCACACCTGTTTTCTATTCACACCTGAACACACCTGATCTCTATTCATACCTGAACACACCTGTTCTCTATTCACACCTGTTCTCTATTCACACCTGAACACCTGTTCTCTATTCACACCTGTTCTCTATTCACACCTGTTCTCTATTCACACCTGAACACACCTGTTCTCTATTCACACCTGAACACACCTGTTCTCTATTCACACCTGAACACACCTGTTCTCTATTCACACCTGTTCTCTATTCACACCTGAACACACCTGTTCTCTATTCACACCTGAACACACCTGTTCTCTTTTCACACCTGAACACACCTGTTCTCTATTCACACCTGAACACACCTGTTCTCTATTCACACCTGTTCTCTATTCACACCTGAACACACCTGATCTCTATTCACACCTGAACACACCTGTTCTCTATTCACACCTGTCTCTATTCACACCTGAACACACCTGTTCTCTATTCACACCTGAACACACTGTTCTCTATTCACACCTGAACACACCTGTTCTCTATTCACACCTGTTCTTATTCACACCTGAACACACCTGATCTCTATTCATACCTGAAACACACCTGTTCTCTATTCACACCTGTTCTCTATTCACACCTGAACACACCTGTTCTCTATTCACACCTGAACACACTTGTTCTCTATTCACACCTCGTTCTCTATTCACACCTGACCACAGCTGTTCTCTATTCATACCTGAACACACCTGTTCTCTATTCACACCTGTTCCTCTATTCACACCTGAACACACCTGTTCTCTATTCACACCCCGAACACACCTGTTCTCTATTCATACCTGAACACACCTGTTCTCTATTCACACCTGTTCTCTATTCACACCTGAACACACCTGTTTCTCTATTCAACACCTGAACACACCTGTTCTCTATTCACACCTGAACACACCTTTTCTCTATTCACACCTGAACACACCTGTTCTCTATTCACACCTGTTCTCTATTCACACCTGAACACACCTGTTCTCTATTCACACCTGAACACACCTGTTCTCTATTCACACCTAACACACCTGTTCTTATTCACACTAACACACATGTTCTCTATTGCAAACATGTTCTCTATTCACAGCTGTTATCTATTCAACACCTGTTCTCTATTCACACCTGAACACACCTGTTCTCTATTCACATCTGTTCTCTATTCACACCTGAACACACCTGTTCTCTATTCACACCTGTTCTCTATTCACACCTGTTCTCTATTCACACCTGTTCTCTATTCACACCTGAACACACCTGTTCTCTATTCACACCTGTTCTCTATTCACACCCAACACACTGTTCTCTATTCACTACCTGAACACCACCTGTTCTCTATTCACACCTGTTCTCTATTCACACCTGAACACACCTGTTCTCTATTCACACCTGAACAAACCTGTTCTCTATTCACACCTGAACACACCTGTTCTCTATTCATACCTGTTCTCTATTCACACCTGAACACACCTGTTCTCTATTCATACCTGAACACACCTGTTCTCTATTCATACCTGTTCTCTATTCACACCTGAACACACCTGTTCTCTATTCATACCTGTTCTCTATTCACACCTAAACACACCTGTTCTCTATTCATACCTAAACACACCTGTTCTCTATTCACACCTGTTCTCTATTCACACCTGAATACACCTGTTCTCTATTCATACCTGAACACACCTGTTCTCTATTCACACCTGTTCTCTATTCACACCTGTTCTCTATTCATACCTGAACACACCTGTTCTCTATTCACAACTGAACACACCCGTTCTCTATTCACACCTGTTCTCTATTCACACCTGAACACACCTGTTCTCTATTCACACCTGTTCTCTATTCACACCTGTTCTCTATTCACACCCGAACACACCTGTTCTCTATTCACACCTGTTCTCTATTCACACCTGAACACACTTGTTCTCTATTCACACCTGAACACACCTGTTCTCTATTCACACCTGAACAAACCTGTTCTCTATTCATACCTGTTCTCTATTCACACCTGAACACACCTGTTCTCTATTCATACCTGAACACACCTGTTCTCTATTCATACCTGTTCTCTATTCACACCTGAACACACCTGTTCTCTATTCACACCTGTTCTCTATTCACACCTGAACACACCTGTTCTCTATTCACACCTGAACACACCTGTTCTCTATTCACACCTGAACACACCTGTTCTCTATTCATACCTGTTCTCTATTCACACCTAAACACACCTGTTCTCTATTCACAGCTGTTCTCTATTCATACCTGAACACACCTGTTCTCTATTCACACCTGTTCTCTATTCACACCTGTTCTCTATTCACATCTGAACACACCTGTTCTCTATTCACACCTGAACACACCTGTTCTCTATTCACACCTGTTCTCTATTCACACCTGAACACACCTGTTCTCTATTCACACCTGTTCTCTATTCACACCTGTTCTCTATTCACACCTGAACATACCTGTTCTCTATTCATACCTGAACACACCTGTTCTCTATTCACACCTGTTCTCTATTCACACCCGAACACACCTGTTCTCTATTCATACCTGAACACACCTGTTCTCTATTCACACCTGTTCTCTATTCACACCCGTAAACACACCTGTTCTCTATTCATACCTGAACACACCTGTTCTCTATTCATACCTGAACACACCTGTTCTCTATTCAAACCTGTTCTCTATTCACACCTGAACACACCTGTTCTCTATTCATACCTGAACACACCTGTTCTCTATTCACACCTGTTCTCTTCACACCCCGAACACACCTGTTCTCTATTCATACCTGAACACACCTGTTCTCTATTCATACCTGAACACACCTGTTCTCTATTCACACCTGTTCTCTATTCACACCCGTAAACACACCTGTTCTCTATTCATACCTGAACACACCTGTTCTCCTATTCATACCTGAACACACCTGTTCTCTATTCAAACCTGTTCTCTATTCACACCTGAACACACCTGTTCTCTATTCATACCTGAACACACCTGTTCTTATTCACACCTGTTCTCTATTCACACCTGAACACACCTGTTTCTTCTATTCACACCTGAACACAGCTGTTCTCTATTCATACCTGAACACACCTGTTCTCTATTCACACCTGTTCTCTATTCACACCTGAACACACCTGTTCTCTATTCACACCCCGAACACACCTGTTCTCTATTCATACCTGAACACACCTGTTCTCTATTCACACCTGTTCTCTATTCACACCTGAACACACCTGTTCTCTATTCACACCTAAACACACCTGTTCTCTATTCACACCTGTTCTCTATTCACACCTGTTCTCTATTCACACCTGAACACACCTGTTCTCTATTCACACCTGTTCTCTATTCACACCTGTTCTCTATTCACACCTGAACACACCTGTTCTCTATTCACACCTGAACACACCTGTTCTCTATTCACACCTAAACACACCTGTTCTCTATTCACACCTAAACACACATGTTCTCTATTCAAACCTGTTCTCTATTCACACCTGTTCTCTATTCACACCTGTTCTCTATTCACACCTGAACACACCTGTTCTCTATTCAAATCTGTTCTCTATTCACACCTGAACACACCTGTTCTCTATTCACACCTGTTCTCTATTCACACCTGTTCTCTATTCACACCCGAACACACCTGTTCTCTATTCACACCTGTTCTCTATTCACACCTGAACACACCTGTTCTCTATTCACACCTGAACACACCTGTTCTCTATTCACACCTGAACAAACCTGTTCTCTATTCACACCTGAACACACCTGTTCTCTATTCATACCTGTTCTCTATTCACACCTGAACACACCTGTTCTCTATTCATACCTGAACACACCTGTTCTCTATTCATACCTGTTCTCTATTCACACCTGAACACACCTGTTCTCTATTCATACCTGTTCTCTATTCACACCTAAACACACCTGTTCTCTATTCATACCTAAAACACCTGTTCTCTATTCACACCTGTTCTCTATTCACACCTGAATACACCTGTTCTCTATTCATACCTGAACACACCTGTTCTCTATTCACACCTGTTCTCTATTCACACCTGTTCTCTATTCATACCTGAACACACCTGTTCTCTATTCACAACTGAACACACCCGTTCTCTATTCACACCTGTTCTCTATTCACACCTGAACACACCTGTTCTCTATTCACACCTGTTCTCTATTCACACCTGTTCTCTATTCACACACGAACACACCTGTTCTCTATTCACACCTGTTCTCTATTCACACCTGAACACACTTGTTCTCTATTCACACCTGAACACACCTGTTCTCTATTTCACACCCTGAACAAACCTGTTCTCTATTCATATCCTGTTCTCTATTCACACATGAACACACCTGTTTCTCTATTCATACCTGAACACACCTGTTCTCTATTCATACCTGTTCTCTATTCACACCCTGAACACACCTGTTCTCTATTCACACCTGTTCTCTATTCACACCTGAACACACCTGTTTCTCTATTCACACCTGAACACACCTGTTCTCTATTCACACCTGAACACACCTGTTCTCTATTCATACCTGTTCTCTATTCACACCTAAACACACCTGTTCTCTATTCACAGCTGTTCTCTATTCATACCTGAACACACCTGTTCTCTATTCACACCTGTTCTCTATTCACACCTGTTCTCTATTCACACCTAAAGACACCTGTTCTCTTTTCACACCCCGAACACACCTCTTCTCTATTTATACCTGAACACACCTGTTCTCTATTCACACCTGTTCTCTATTCACACCTGAACACACCTGTTCTCTATTCATACCTGAACACACCTGTTCTCTATTCACACCTGTTCTCTATTCACACCCGAACACACCTGTTCTCTATTCATACCTGAACACACCTGTTCTCTATTCACACCTGTTCTCTTCACACCCCGAACACACCTGTTCTCTATTCATACCTGAACACACCTGTTCTCTATTCATACCTGAACACATCTGTTCTCTATTCACACCTGTTCTCTATTCACACCTGAACACACCTGTTCTCTATTCATAACTGAACACACATGTTCTCTATTCACACCTGTTCTCTATTCACACCTGAACACACCTGTTCTCTATTCACAACTGAACACACCTGTTCTCTATTTACAACTGAACACACCCGTTCTCTATTCACAACTGAACACACCCGTTCTCTATTCACACCTGTTCTCTATTCACACCTGAACACACCTGTTCTCTATTCACACCTGAACACACCTGTTCTATATTCACACCTGAACACACCTGTTCTCTATTCACACCTGTTCTCTATTCACACCCGAACACACCTGTTCTCCATTCACACCTGAACACACCTGTTCTCTATTCACACCTGTTCTCTATTCACACCTGAACACACCTGTTCTATATTCACACCTGAACACACCTGTTCTCTATTCACACCTAAACACACCTGTTCTCTATTCACACCTGTTCTCTATTCACACCTGTTCTCTATTCACATCTGAACACACCTGTTCTCTATTCACACCTGAACACACCTGTTCTCTATTCACACCTGTTCTCTATTCACACCTGAACACACCTGTTCTCTATTCACACCTGTTCTCTATTCACACCTGTTCTCTATTCACACCTGAACATACCTGTTCTCTATTCATACCTGAACACACCTGTTCTCTATTCACACCTGTTCTCTATTCACACTCGAACACACCTGTTCTCTATTCATACCTGAACACACCTGTTCTCTATTCACACCTGTTCTCTATTCACACCCGTAAACACACCTGTTCTCTATTCATACCTGAACACACCTGTTCTCTATTCATACCTGAACACACCTGTTCTCTATTCAAACCTGTTCTCTATTCACACCTGAACACACCTGTTCTCTATTCATACCTGAACACACCTGTTCTCTATTCACACCTGAACACACCTGTTCTCTATTCACAACTGAACACACCTGTTCTCTATTCACAACTGAACACACCCGTTCTCTATTCACAACTGAACACACCCGTTCTCTATTCACACCTGTTCTCTCTTCACACCTGAACACACCTGTTCTCTATTCACACCTGAACACACCTGTTCTCTATTCACACCTGAACACACCTGTTCTCTATTCACACCTGTTCTCTATTCACACCCGAACACACCTGTTCTCTATTCACACCTGAACACACCTGTTCTCTATTCACACCTGTTCTCTATTCACACCTGAACACACCTGTTCTCTATTCACACCTGAACACACTTGTTCTCTATTCACACCTGAACACACCTGTTCTCTATTCACACCTGAACAAACCTGTTCTCTATTCACACCTGAAAACACCTGTTCTCTATTCATACCTGTTCTCTATTCACACCTGAACACACCTGTTCTCTATTCATACCTGAACACACCTGTTCTCTATTCATACCTGTTCTCTATTCACACCTAAACACACCTGTTCTCTATTCACACCTGTTCTCTATTCATACCTAAACACACCTGTTCTCTATTCACACCTGAACACACCTGTTCTCTATTCACACCTGTTCTCTATTCACACCTGTTCTCTATTCACACCTGAACACACCCGTTCTCTCTTCACAACTGAACACACCTGTTCTCTATTCACACCTGAACACACCTGTTCTCTATTCACACCTGAACACACCTGTTCTCTATTCACACCTGTTCTCTATTCACACCCGAACACACCTGTTCTCTATTCACACCTGAACACACCTGTTCTCTATGCACACCTGTTCTCTATTCACACCCGAACACACCTGTTCTCTATTCACACCTGAAAACACCTGTTCTCTATTCACACCTGTTCTCTATTCACACCCGAACACACCTGTTCTCTATTCACACCTGAACACACCTGTTCTCTATTCACACCTGAACACACCTGTTCTCTATTCACACCTGAACACACCTGTTCTCTATTCACACCTGTTCTCTATTCACACCCGAACACACCTGTTCTCTATTCACACCTGTTCTCTATTCATACCTAAACACACCTGTTCTCTATTCACACCTGAACACACCTGTTCTCTATTCACACCTGAACACACCTGTTCTCTATTCACACCTGAACACACCTGTTCTCTATTCACACCTGAACACACCTGTTCTCTATTCATACCTGAACACACCTGTTCTCTATTCATACCTAAACACACCTGTTCTCTATTCACACCTGAACACACCTGTTCTCTATTCACACCTAAACACACCTGTTCTCTATTCACACCTGAACACACCTGTTCTCTATTCATACCTAAACACACCTGTTCTCTATTCACACCTGAACACACCTGTTCTCTATTCACACCTGAACACACCTGTTCTCTATTCACACCTGTTCTCTATTCACACCTGAACACAACTGTTCTCTATTCACACCTGAACACACCTGTTCTCTATTCATACCTGTTCTCTATTCACACCCGGACACACCTGTTCTCTATTCACACCTGTTCTCTATTCACACCTGAACACACCTGTTCTCTATTCACACCTGAACACACCTGTTCTCTATTCACACCTGAACACACCTGTTCTCTATTCACACCTGAACACACCTGTTCTCTATTCACACCTGTTCTCTATTCACACCTGAACACACCTGTTCTCTATTCACACCTGTTCTCTATTCACACCTGAACACACCTGTTCTCTATTCACACCTGAACACACCTGTTCTCTATTCACACCTGATCACACCTGTTCCCAGCTGCGGGTGAGTTCTTTAGTTTCTTACGTTTGGTGACGACTCTGTTGAGGATCTTCTGCAGCTCGAAGGCGGAGATCTCACAGTCCTGCAGAGATATCACATGACCATCAGATATCATATATACAGTGTATTTCATTTATATAAATACATATATATATGTACACATTATGAGCGGCTCACCCCTCCTGCCAGCTGTCCAAACAGATTCCTGAAGCGATCGCCCACATCGTCCTCATCGATCTCGATCTGAAACAAACCCTCGTCCTATTAACACATTCACTAACAAACCCTCGTCGTATTAACACGTTCACTAACTAACCCTCGTCATATCAACACGTTCACTAACCCTCGTCATATTAACACGTTCACTAACTAACCCTCGTCATATCAACACGTTCACTAACTAACCCTCGTCATATCAACACGTTCACTAACTAACCCTCGTCATATCAACACGTTCACTAACTAACCCTCGTCATATCAACACGTTCACTAACTAACCCTCGTCATATCAACACGTTCACTAACTAACCCTCGTCATATCAACACGTTCACTAACTAACCCTCGTCATATCAACACGTTCACTAACTAACCCTCGTCATATCAACACGTTCACTAACTAACCCTCGTCATATCAACACGTTCACTAACTAACCCTCGTCATATTAACACGTTCACTAACTAACCCTCGTCATATTAACACGTTCACTAACTAACCCAAGTCATATCAACATGTTCACTAACTAACCCTCGTCATATCAACACGTTCACTAACTAACCCTCGTCCTATCAACACGTTCACTAACTAACCCTCGTCATATCAACACGTTCACTAACTAACCCTCGTCATATCAACACGTTTACTAACTAACCCTCGTCATATCAACACGTTCACTAACTAACCCTCGTCATATTAACACGTTCACTAACTAACCCTCGTCATATTAACACGTTCACTAACTAACCCTCGTCATATCAACACGTTCACTAACTAACCCTCGTCATATCAAAACGTTCACTAACTAACCCTCGTCATATTAACACGTTCACTAACTAACCCTCGTCATATTAACACGTTCACTAACTAACCCTCGTCATATCAAATATATAATTTTTAAATATTGAAGTTAAAGCATCAATCTGGTGCACTTTGAGAGCAACATGAGGAGATCTATGGAAACATCTCTCAACACCCAGATGAAACATAACTGGAAGCAGATTCTTCTTTTTGGATATTTTACAAATCACTCCCCTTTCAAACTGTGTTCTTGTTATTTTTAACAACTTTTTTGTTACTGTCATTTATACCTGATTTTCATTTAGTCTCCTTAATAACTATAATGATCATATCAAGGTGTGCCTTAACCTCACTGAGCTGAGGTTATTTGAGCCTCTTAGGAGAGAGCTCTCTTCCACTTGGTTGTAGAAAAGCTCTTTAAATTTGTTAGCATAGCTAGCTAATCAGATGCTAATACTAATCGTCACTGTGCTTACAACTAAAGACACAGCCACGCAAACACTGCGTACGGCTCCTTATGGGTACTGCAATATCTGAAGAGCTGGAGCGGCGTTCCGGTGCTCTCTGTCAGCACTCTAGTCTACACTCCTTTCAGACGAGACATAACCACGTGAAGACACGTTACGGTCGTGTTGTGTTCAATGAACCTGTCCTTGGCCAGGAAAAACAGACACTCGCTTGTTTAATTATTTTGCGGTCTAGATTTCTTCTTTTTTGAAGTGAGAAGTTGTCCGTCAGATGGACTGACGGACCCCCCCCCCCCCCAAAATGAAAACTCTTCGGTTTTCCACGAATTACACAAGTCACCCAAATCAGCGTTAAAAAAGCGGGAGGCGCCGAAAAGCGACTAATTTGCATCACTGTAAAACACTCCTTATATATCATATATCCAGTACAGTGCACTTGCCTGTTGTCCTGGATATATGACTATAACATATCGAGAATCAAGAACAGGAAGTAGTCTCACCTTCTCCACTCTGTTCTCGATGGGGTCGTCCAGCTCTCTGCAGGAACACAGTCGTCAATAAGAATGAATACATTTTTATTTTCAGGTATTAAAAGAGCAGAGTAACTAGAGCGCTTTTAATGAGATGTTTTTTCCCCAGGCGGCCACCAGAGGCTGCTGTGATCACGTTCATTTAAAAGGGAACCATAAAGACCACCAGTAAATCACCCCCCAACCACCAGAGGACACATACTGGAACTCGGCTTGTTTCTCGGAGAACACCCGGACGCAGAAGTCTCCGTTCTTGTGCGGTTCGAAGGTGGACGGGACGATCAGGTACTCTCCCGGCGGCAGCACGAAGCGGTTGCTGACCTCCCGCAGGTTAACGAAGGTCTCGGAGCGGGCGGCCGAGGCGTGGCGCAGGAAGAAGTTCTTCCTCAGCCGGACATTCCTCTGACCGCGGCACTGAGGAGGGGAGAGAGTACTCAGAACCGTACTTCAGTAGAAGTACAAGTACTCAGAACTGTACTTCAGTAGAAGTACAAGTACTCCGAACTGTAATTGTACTAATATAGTGAAAGTAGCGACAGTAAAAGTAGTCATTGTGCTGATTGGTCCATTTCAGAATAATATATATGATATGTTTTATAATGATTGATCATGAAAGTGTTCTCAAAGCTGGTGAAGGTGCAGCTAGTTTGAATGGCTTTGTAGACTGCAGGGTAGCTGGTGGATTTACTCCAGGTGGAACTAAAGTCTGATTCAACACTTGATTAGATTTACCATCATTTATCCTGTAGATTACATACATGTAGTGGAGTACAAGTACACCATGTACCTCTGAACTGTAGTGGGGTAGAAGTACAATGTAGTAACACAATTAAAAACTCAAGTGAAGTACAAGTACCTCAAAATTATACTTAAGTACAGTGCTTGAGTAAATGTACTCAGCTACTTTACACCTCTGACTGAGAGAGACAGTCCTCAGACTGAAGATAAAGAAACAAACAGCGGATCCTCAGTACCTCGTCAGGAACCTGCAACACAAGAAGAAGACGGTTAGCAGACCTGCTCTCTGGACCTCTGAACCTCCACAGAGTTCAGGTCCTCTGAACCTCCACAGCATCAGGTCCTCTCACCTCGTAGATGGCGAACCCCATGGTGTGCATGTCCTCGCCCATCTTCCTCATGCGCCTGCGGTTCTTCTGGATCAGACCTACCACGAAGCTGCAGCCGGACTCTCCGTCGTCCGGGTCGTCGTCCTCCTCGTCCAGCTTGATCACAAAGTTAGGGTTGATCCAGAACGTATCTGTGGTGTAGAAACAGAACGTCAGGACCTCCAGGACCTTCAGGACCTCCAGGACCTGGAAGACCTTCAGGGCCTACAGGAGCTTCAGGAACTGGATGACCTTCAGGACCTCCAGGACCTGGAAGACCTTCAGGACCCTCAGGACCTCCAGGACCCTGAGGAAGCCGAGCAGGAACGTCACTCACCGGGGAAGTTCCTGCACCCTCCGGCCGTGGAACCTCTCCTCCAGCTGCTATCGAACTTGGTCAGAGCCCACTTGGAGACGGAGTCGTCGCTCAGAGCGTCGGGCGTCAGGTTGCAGATCTCCAGCCGGGAGTAATGTGACAGGAAGTCAGAGAAAGACATCCTGGAAGAAAGATCAGAGGGTTTCACTTTGCACACAGGACCACAGAGTCCAGACAAGAAGTGGAAATGTTACCAGAACTCTCCGTCCTCAGCACGGAGACTCAGGCGGTCCCGGTCCTCGTCGCTGATCTCACGCCACTGAGGCGAGCTGCAGAGCGGAAAACAGTTTTACAAACAGAGCAGGGCAGATATTCATGTCAAAGTTCAGGGATAAAATAACCACCCAGTATTTCCTAACCCCCCCCCCCACCTGTCGCTCCAGGCTCCGGTCCACTCCACCTGACCCCACGGGTTCCTGATCCGGATCAGCCTCTCCGTGTTGCCACGATACTCCACCTGCAGCCAATCACATGCAGAGCACAGTTACACCTTATTGGTCATGAGCTCATTAGAGAGTTGAAGCCCCGCCCCCCTCCAGGTGTTTCTGATGGAAACATGTCAGGGCTCCCACAGCTGAGGATCATGGGTAATATAGTTTAACAGCATGGTGTTCTCACAGACAGGTGTTTGAAAGGGGCGTGTCCTCTCACCTGATCTGCACCTGTCACAGAGTAGGCGTGGCCTTTCACCAGCTTCTGCCGAGTCACGGCCTCCGAGTCCGAGGAGCTGGTGATCTGAAGAAGAAAATCTGATTTCAACTTAATGAAACATGAACTGATGTCACTGATCAATGTTCCCCTGTAGTTCCCCTCTGGTTCCCCTGTAGTTCCACTCTGGTTCCCCTCTGGTTCCCCTCTGGTTCCCCTCTGGTTCCCCTGTAGTTCCCCTGTACTTCCCCTCTGGTTCCACTCTGGTTCCCCTGTAGTTCCCCTCTGGTTCCCAACTGGTTGCCCTCTGGTTCCCCTGTAGTTCCCCTGTAGTTCCCCTCTGGTTCCCCTCTGGTTCCCCTGTAGTTCCCCTGTAGTTCCCCTCTGGTTCCCCTCTGGTTCCCCTCTGGTTCCCCTGTAGTTCCACTCTGATTCCCCTGTAGTTCCCCTGTAGTTCCCCTGTAGTTCCCCTCTGGTTCCCCTCTGGTTCCCCTGTAGTTCCCCTGTAGTTCCCCTCTGGTTCCCCTGTAGTTCCCCTGTAGTTCCCCTCTGGTTCCCCTCTGGTTCCCCTGTAGTTCCCCTGTAGTTCCACTCTGGTTCCACTCTGGTTCCCCTGTAGTTCCCCTGTAGTTCCCCTGTAGTTCCCCTCTGGTTCCCCTGTAGTTCCCCTGTAGTTCCCCTGTAGTTCCCCTCTGGTTCCCCTCTGGTTCCCCTGTAGTTCCCCTGTAGTTCCCCTCTGGTTCCCCTCTGGTTCCCCTGTAGTTCCACTCTGGTTCCCCTGTAGTTCCCCTCTGGTTCCCCTGTAGTTCCTCTCTGGTTCCCCTGTAGTTCCCCTCTGGTTCCCCTGTAGTTCCCCTCTGGTTCCCCTGTAGTTCCCCTGTAGTTCCCCTCTGGTTCCCCTGTAGTTCCACTCTGGTTCCACTCTGGTTCACCTGTAGTTCCCCTCTGGTTCCCCTCTGGTTCCCCTGTAGTTCCTCTCTGGTTCCCCTGTAGTTCCCCTCTGGTTCCCCTGTAGTTCCCCTGTAGTTCCCCTGTAGTTCCCCTCTGGTTCCCCTCTGGTTCCCCTCTGGTTCCCCTGTGGTTCTCAGACTCACGTCTATGGAGCAGCCCATCAGGGACCCTCGGTTCTGGGCCTTCTGGATGATGTGGAACAGATGTGGGTCGGGGCGGCTCAGCTCGTGGACCTCAGCGATCCCTCCAGTGAAATCCTCGAAGCCTTCGGTGGTGGAACCTCCAGAGAGAGCCTCGTAGCAGCCATTGATCCTGCAGAGAACACAGAACACCTCAGAGGCAGGAAGCTGGAGCAGAGAGAACTGAATGAGGATCATGTATCTCATGGGGAGAACAGTTGTTTTCTCACTGTGAGACTATCCTCAGATCCAGTGTGAACACTCCCTCTCTTCACTGAAGTCAAAATGTGCTTCATGTTGATGACGGAGCTGTTTGTAAAAGTGTGTGTGCAGGGCGGTGCTGGATAAACACACATGAAGAATGCCATGACATGTCAGAACAATGCCGACAGTTTACCCCCCACACACACACACACACACACACACACACACACACACACACACACACACACACACACACACACACACACAGTGTGTGACTCAGTGTGTGTGTGTGTGTGTGTGTGTGTGTGTGTGTGTGTGTGTGTGTGTGTGTGTGTGTGTGTGTGTGTGTGTGTGTGTGTGTGTGTGTGTGTGTCCCTCTTACTTGGCGTAGGCTTTCTCCAGCAGAGCGCTCCAGAACTCCCTCCCCTCAGCAGAGTGAACGAACAGCAGCTCTCCGTCTTTCACCGGCAGCTGGTCGTCGATCACAACGTCCACCCACTCCCCGAACTGCCAGAACTACACACACAGTGAAGACTTTTACTTTGAAAATCCCCACTCCCCGAACTGCCAGAACTACACACACAGTGAAGACTTTTACTTTGAAAATCCCCACTCCCCGAACTGCCAGAACTACACACACAGTGAAGACGTTTACTTTGAAAATCCCCACTCCCCGAACTGCCAGAACTACACACACAGTGAAGACTTTTACTTTGAAAATCCCCACTCCCCGAACTGCCAGAACTACACACACAGTGAAGACGTTTACTTTGAAAATCCCCACTCCCCGAACTGCCAGAACTACACACACAGTGAAGACTTTTACTTTGAAAATCCCCACTCTCCGAACTGCCAGAACTACACACACAGTGAAGACTTTTACTTTGAAAATCCCCACTCCCCGAACTGCCAGAACTACACACACAGTGAAGACTTTTACTTTGAAAATCCCCACTCCCCGAACTGCCAGAACTACACACACAGTGAATACTTTTACTCTGAAAATCCCCACTCCCCGAACTGCCAGAACTACACACACAGTGGAGACTTTTACTCTGAAAATCCCCACTCCCCGAACTGCCAGAACTACACACACAGTGGAGACTTTTACTCTGAAAATCCCCACTCCCCGAACTGCCAGAACTACACACACAGTGGAGACTTTTACTCTGAAAATCCCCACTCCCCGAACTGCCAGAACTACATACACAGTGAATCGCACTGGGAAATGTAGCTTCCTGTATATAGAGTATTCTTTGTACCTGGAAGTGGAAGATGCCGGCGTATTCTCCGTTATCGAAGCTCTGTCCGTGAGGGACGACTCGAGCCAGGACTTCCTGGTTCAGAGTCAAAGAGGCGATGGCGGCCAGCAGCCAGCAGTCACCTGACAGACAGGAAGGGGCGGGGCTTAGTCGGTAACCTAACAGCTAATATGGTACACTACACAAAATAACATGTAAACAACAGTGTGTGTGTATGTATGTGTTCTCACCAAGCCCCCCCTGACAGATGTCGGTCCTCGAGGCTCCAGAAACGATGAACTGGGGGTCAGAGGTCAACTCCTGCAACACACACACACTGAGGCTGAGAGAATAATAACAACGACAACAATAATAATAATTCCTATAAAATAACAATAATAAAATGTATCAGCTCTGGGATCGAACACTGTCTTTAATCTGAATCTCAGGCCCTTTCTCATTTCTCTAACTCCTCTCCTCGACTCCCCTCCTCGACTCCTATCCTCGATACTTAGTCCCGCCCACAGGAGATGTGAGCCGAGGAGCCGAGGAGGGGAACCGAGGAGAGAGGAGGGGAAGCAGCAGGCGGTTAGAGAAATGAGAACTCCTCTCCTCTGAGCGGTCATTTTAAAGAGACGTCCATTAATGATGACAGGAGGCACAGCAGCCCTCTGTCTGATGGACAGATGAGTTCATGACCACTTTGATTCATTCACAGTGCGGTGTCATGAGACAATAACAGGCTACAGATGAACACACACACACACACACACACACACACACACACACACACACACACACACACACACACACACACACACACACACACACACACACACACACACACACACACACAATTTCAGAATCAAACAGAGCACTCTCATATTAACGTAACTCTATCAGAGACTGGATATCCCCCCCCCCCCTCTCTGGTCGCTACAATGAGGAAAATAAATGACGGACCAAAAGTTTTATTTACAAGTATTAAAAGTAAGCAGAGGACACCAAACCAACTGAGACCTGTCTGTCCGCTGCATCTACACACACACTGTACCACACACACGCACCTACAGCTAACAGCCTAACAGCCGTTGTGTATTTTATTTTGTGAAGCACTAAATGGTTTTAGAAAAATCTGGACTCTTTGTTTGTAGATATCTACTAAACTACAGCAAAGAGAGTAGGCCTGTTCTACTGAGTGATATATATTATACACACTGCTCTGCTTTCTGCACGGACCTCTCAGCTGTTCTCTCTGGAAACATCGCGTCACGATAAGAGCAGTTTCTAAAATAATATCCAGGGGATGCATGCAGAGCTGTGATTGGCTGAGATCAGTCCGGCCGTGCGTCACGACTCTTTGAAACATCTCTGTTGCCGGAAATGCATCCACGAAGGAGCCGTGGAGGACCGTGGAGGACCGTGGAGGACCCATCAGTGTATCCTCGGTTATAGCTCCTCCAGAGAGCCTCCTCTCTCCTCGGTTAGAGCTCCTCCAGAGAGCCTCCTCGATGCTCGATGCTCGGTCCTCGAAGTGCATTTAGAGAAATGAGATGTCCTTCAACATGGCGCGCTGAAATTCATTTCCGGGTCACTACCGGAGGACCGAGGAGTCGAGGAGTCGAGGAGGGGGATTTGATTAAATGAGAACGGGCCTCAGTCTGAACTCATGGATTTGTGGGACCCTGTGACTGGGAACAGCTCATATCCTCTGCAGAACCTTCAGAACCCTGTAGTATTGTGTGTGTGTTAGGTGTGTGTGTGTGTTAGGTGTGTGTGTGTGTTAGGTGTGTGTGTGTTAGGTGTGTGTGTCAGGTGTGTGTGTGTGTGTTAGGTGTGTGTGTGTCAGGTGTGTCTGTGTGTTGGGTGTGTGTGTCAGGTGTGTGTATGTTAGGTGTGTGTGTGTTAGGTGTGTGTGTGTCAGGTGTGTGTGTGTTAGGTGTGTGTGTGTCAGGTGTGTGTGTGTTAGGTGTGTGTGTGTCAGGTGTGTCTGTGTGTTAGGTGTGTGTGTCAGGTGTGTGTATGTTAGGTGTGTGTGTGTTAGGTGTGTGTGTTAGGTGTGTGTGTGTGTTAGGTGTGTGTGTGTCAGGTGTGTGTATGTTAGGTGTGTGTGTGTTAGGTGTGTGTGTGTGTAAGGTGTGTGTGCGCGTGTGTTAGGTGTGTGTGTGTGTGTGTTAGGTGTGTGTGTGTGTGTTTGGTGTGTGTGTGTGTTAGGTGTGTGTGTGTGTGTTAGGTGTGTGTGTGTGTTAGGTGTGTGTGTGTTAGGTGTGTGTGTGTGTTAGGTGTGTGTGTGTGTGTGTGTGTTAGGTGTGTGTGTGTGTTAGGTGTGTGTGTGTGTGTTAGGTGTGTGTGTGTGTGTTAGGTGTGTGTGTGTGTGTGTTAGGTGTGTGTGTGTGTGTGTGTGTGTTCAGTGTGTGTGACGTGTTCAGTGTGTGTGACGTGTTAGGTGTGTGTGTATGTTAGGTGTGTGTGTGACGTGTTAGATGTGTGTGTGTGTGTGTGTGTGTGTTAGGTGTGTGTGTTAGGTGAGTGTGTGTGTTAGTTAGATGAGTGTGTGTGATAGGTGTGTGTGTGTGTGTGTGTTAGGTGTGTGTGTGTTAGGTGTGTGTGTGTGTGTGTGTGTGTGTGTGTGTGTGTGTGTGTGTGTGTGTGTGTGTGTGTGTGTGTGTGTGTGTGTGAGAGAGAGAGAGAGAGGTGTGGTTCTCATCTACTATCTGAATGTCCTGCAGGAAGGAGTTCAGGAAGAAGAACCGGTTCCACCACTCTCAGAGAACCACACCTCACACACACACACACACACACACACACCTCTCACACACACACACACACACACACACACACACACACACACACACACACACACACACACACACACACACACACACACACACACACACACACACACACACACACCTAACACCTAACACCTAACACCTAACACCTAACACACACACACCTAACACCTAACACCTAACACCTAAACACACACACACACACACACACACACACACACACACACACACACACACACACACACACACACACACACACACACACACACACACACACACACACACACACACACACACACACACACACACACACACTAATCTGATGTTCACAGCGGCAGTTTATTTAAGGGAAGTCCATAAAGAGAGTTAGAGCAGCTGATTGGTTAACATAGTGTTTTAATGGCTTCAAGTATATATATATATATTTTGAAAGGACCTACCGGCGGCCGCTCCCAGCTCACCCCGCGAGTCTTGGAGGACCCGGGTCCCAGCTCTTTGAAGCCCAGAGAGGACCCAACGGCCGGGAACAGGTCGTCCTGGAACAGAGACCCGGTCTGCAGGCAGTGGCTCCGCAGAGACTCGAAGTCCTGGTTCAGGTACTTCACCGCCTGGCTCGGGGACCCGACCCCCTGCTGCTTGTCCCGGAGGCGCTGCAGGGTGGAGGCCATGCCCGACATGGTGCTGATGGAGGAGGTCTGGGGTCTGAGGTCTGAGGGTCTGTGGTCTGAGGGGGTGGAGATCTGAGGAAGTTCCGGAAGTTCTGTGAAGTTCTGTGCAGTTCTCGGAGGTGTGAGTCCGGTCCGCAGGTGCTGCAGGAAGGGAGTGACTCTCGGAGTGAGGCTCGGCATCAGGTTACCTCCAACAGCTGAGGGACAAGCCACTTCCGCTGAGAGTACCTTCAAAATAAAGTCTGTATAGGTTTCTGTTATATTTGACAACTCCATGAGGAAACCACATGGAGAGGAAAACAACATGTTTATTTACAGTGAACAGTCGTGAGCGGTTGTTAGGAGTAAGACTTCGACACCACCGCCACCAGAACCCAAACAACCCACAGCACAGAACCCACAGAACCCACAGAACAGAACCCACAGAACAGAACCCACAGCACAGAACAGAACCCACAGAACCCACAGAACCCACAGAACCCACAGAACAGAACCCACAGCACAGAACAGAACCCACAGAACCCACAGAACAGAACCCACAGAACAGAACCCACAGCACAGAACCCACAGACCCACAGAACAGAACCCACAGCACAGAACCCACAGAACCCACAGAACAGAACCCACAGCACAGAACCCACAGAACAGAACCCACAGCACAGAACCCACAGACCCACAGCACAGAACCCACAAACCCGCAGAACAGAACCCACAGAACAGAACCCACAGAACCCACAGAACAGAACCCACAGCACAGAACCCACAGACCCACAGAACAGAACCCACAGCACAGAACCCACAGAACAGAACCCACAGCACAGAACCCACAGAACCCACAGACCCACAGAACAGAACCCACAGAACCCACAGAACAGAACCCACAGCACAGAACCCACAGACCCACATAACCCACAGACACACAGAACAGAACCCACAGCACAGAACCCACATAACCCACAGAACCCACAGCACAGGACCCACAGACCCACAGAACAGAACCCACAGAACCCACAGACCCACAGAACAGAACCCACAGAACCCACAGACCCACAGAACAGAACCCACAGAACCCACAGAACAGAACCCACAGCACAGAACCCACGGACCCACAGAACCCACAGACCCACAGAACAGAACCCACAGCACAGAACCCACAGAACAGAACCCACAGAACAGAACCCACAGCACAGAACCCACAGCACAGAACCCACAGAACAGAACCCACAGCACAGAACCCACAGCACAGAACCCACATAACAGAACCCACAGAACAGAACCCACAGCACAGAACCCACAGAACAGAACCCACAGCACAGAACCCACAGAACAGAACCCACGGAACAGAACCCACAGCACAGAACCCACAGAACCCACAGCACAGAACCCACAGACCCACAGAACAGAACCCACAGAACAGAACCCACAGCACAGAACCCACAGACCCACAGAACCCACAGACCCACAGAACAGAACCCACAGCACAGAACCCACAGAACAGAACCCACAGCACAGAACCCACAGAACCCACAGCACAGAACCCACAGACCCACAGAACAGAACCCACAGACCCACAGAACAGAACCCACAGAACCCACAGAACAGAACCCACAGAACAGAACCCACAGCACAGAACCCACAGCACAGAACCCACAGAACAGAACCCACAGCACAGAACCCACAGAACAGAACCCACAGCACAGAACCCACAGCACAGAACCCACAGAACCACAGAACATTTATATTCCCAGGCTTTCTGTGTTTTTAACGTTTGTTTCCATGAGTTTGCTTTTATTGTGAAGGGACTTCCGGTGTTGTATTAAATGTGTCGGATGAAGCAGGAAGGGCTTCTGTTGCTATGGGAAACATGTTCTGCGTCACCACCAGAGACTGTAAAGCACTTCCTGTTTATTTCACAGATCTCTGAGCTCCTGAGAAACCCTCGAGTTTACAGAGTACACATCAGCAGCAGGGAGAGGCCTCGGACCCCCATCACCGTCAGGGGGAGGAGGTGGAGGCTAGCCTCAGGAGGAGCAGGGAGAGGCCTCGGACCCCCATCACCGTCAGGGGGAGGAGGTGGAGGTTAGCCTCAGGAGGAGCAGGGAGAGGCCTCGGACCCCCATCACCGTCAGGGGGAGGAGGTGGAAGTTAGCCTCAGGAGGAGCAGGGAGAGGCCTCGGACCCCCATCACCGTCAGGGGGAGGAGGTGGAGGTTAGCCTCAGGAGGAGCAGGGAGAGGCCTCGGACCCCCATCACCGTCAGGGGGAGGAGGTGGAAGTTAGCCTCAGGAGGAGCAGGGAGAGGCATCGGACCCCCATCACCGTCAGGGGGAGGAGGTGGAAGTTAGCCTCAGGAGGAGCAGGGAGAGGCCTCGGACCCCCATCACCGTCAGGGGGAGGAGGTGGAGGTTAGCCTCAGGAGGAGCAGGGAGAGGCCTCGGACCCCCATCACCGTCAGGGGGAGGAGGTGGAGGTTAGCCTCAGGAGGAGCAGGGAGAGGCCTCGGACCCCCATCACCGTCAGGGGGAGGAGGTGGAGGTTAGCCTCAGGAGGTCACTTAGTTCCCCACTTAGTGCCCAGCACTTAGTATCCCGGCACTTAGTTCCCAGCACTTAGTTCCCAGTTCCCAGCACTTAGTGCCGAGCACTTAGTTCCCTGCACTTAGTTCTCAGCACTTAGTTCCCCACTTAGTTCCCAGCACTTAGTTCCCAGCACTTAGTTCCCTGCACTTAGTTCCAAGCACTTAGTTCCCAGCACTTAGTTCCCAGCACTTAGTTCCCAGCACTTAGTTCCCAGCACTTAGTGCCAGCACTTAGTTCCCAGCACTTAGTTCCCAGCACTTAGTTCCCAGCACTTAGTTCCCTGCACTTAGTTCCCAGCACTTAGTTCCCAGCACTTAGTTCCCAGTTCCCAGCACTTAGTGCCCAGCACTTAGTTCCCAGCACTTAGTTCCCAGTTCCCAGCACTTAGTGCAGAGCACTTAGTTCCCTGCACTTAGTTC
This sequence comes from Pogonophryne albipinna, assembly GCA_028583405.1. NCBI lineage: Eukaryota > Metazoa > Chordata > Actinopteri > Perciformes > Artedidraconidae > Pogonophryne > Pogonophryne albipinna. Next base: position 22,583 of record JAPTMU010000675.1, read on the forward strand.
CCAGCACTTAGTTCCCAGTTCCCAGCACTTAGTGCCCAGCACTTAGTTCCCAGCACTTAGTGCCCAGCACTTAGTTCCCAGCACTTAGTTCCCAGTTCCCAGCACTTAGTTCCCAGTTCCCAGCACTTAGTTCCCAGCACTTAGTTCCCAGCACTTAGTGCCCAGCACTTAGTTCCCAGCACTTAGTGCCCAGCACTTAGTTCCCAGCACTTAGTTCCCAGCACTTAGTTCCCAGTTCCCAGCACTTAGTTCCCAGTTCCCAGCACTTAGTTCCCAGCACTTAGTTCCCAGCACTTAGTGCCCAGCACTTAGTTCCCAGCACTTAGTTCCCAGCACTTAGTTCCCAGCACTTAGTTCCCAGCACTTAGTTCCCAGTTCCCAGCACTTAGTTCCCAGCACTTAGTTCCCAGTTCCCAGCACTTAGTTCCCTGCACTTAGTTCCCAGCACTTAGTTCCCCACTTAGTTCCCAGCACTTAGTTCCCAGCACTTAGTTCCCAGCACTTAGTTCCCAGTTCCCAGCACTTAGTGCCGAGCACTTAGTTCCCTGCACTTAGTTCCCAGCACTTAGTTCCCCACTTAGTTCCCAGCACTTAGTTCCCAGCACTTAGTTCCCAGCACTTAGTTCCCAGCACTTAGTTCCCAGCACTTAGTTCCCTGCACTTAATACCCAGCACTTAGTTCCCAGCACTTAGTTCCCAGCACTTAGTGCCCAGCACTTAGTTCCCAGCACTTAGTTCCCAGCACTTAGTTCCCAGCACTTAGTGCCCAGCACTTAGTTCCCAGCACTTAGTTCCCAGCACTTAGTTCCCAGCACTTAATACCCAGCACTTAGTACCCAGCAGTTAGTTCCCAGCACTTAATACCCAGCACTTAGTTCACAGAACTTAGTTCCCAGCACTTAGTTCCCAGCACTTAGTTCCCAGCACTTAGTGCCCAGCACTTAGTGCCCAGCACTTAGTACCCAGCACATAGTTCCCAGCACTTAGTTACCGGCACTTAGATCCTGGCACTTAGTTCCCAGCACTTAGTTCCCAGAACTTAGTTCCGGCACTTAGATCCCGGCACTTAGTTCCCGGCACTTAGTACCCGGCACTTAGTTCCCAGAACTTAGTGCCCAGCACTTAGTTCCCAGCACTTAGTTCCCAGCACTTAGTTCCCAGTTCCCAGCACTTAGTTCCCAGTTCCGAGCACTTAGTGCAGAGCACTTAGTTCCCAGCACTTAGTTCCCAGCACTTAGTTCCCAGCACTTAGTGCCCAGCACTTAGTTCCCAGCACTTAGTTCCCAGCACTTAGTGCCCAGCACTTAGTTCCCAGCACTTAGTTCCCAGCACTTAGTTCCCAGCACTTAGTTCCCAGTTCCCAGCACTTAGTTCCCAGCACTTAGTTCCCAGTTCCCAGCACTTAGTGCCGAGCACTTAGTTCCCTGCACTTAGTTCCCAGCACTTAGTTCCCCACTTAGTTCCCAGCACTTAGTTCCCAGCACTTAGTTCCCAGCACTTAGTTCCCTGCACTTAATACCCAGCACTTAGTTCCCAGCACTTAGTTCCCAGCACTTAGTGGCCAGCACTTCGTTCCCAGCACTTAGTGCCGAGCACTTAGTTCCCTGCACTTAGTTCCCCACTTAGTTCCCAGCCCTTAGTTCCCAGCACTTAGTGCCCAGCACTTAGTTCCCAGCAATTAGTTCCCAGCACTTAGTTCCCAGCACTTAATACCCAGCACTTAGTACCCAGCAGTTAGTTCCCAGCACTTAATACCCAGCACTTAGTTCCCAGAACTTAGTTCCCAGCACTTAGTTCCCAGCACTTAGTTCCCAGCACTTAGTGCCCAGCACTTAGTACCCAGCACATAGTTCCCAGCACTTAGTTCCCGGCACTTAGATCCTGGCACTTAGTTCCCAGCACTTAGTTCCCAGAACTTAGTTCCGGCACTTAGATCCCGGCACTTAGTTCCCGGCACTTAGTACCCGGCACTTAGTTCCCAGAACTTAGTGCCAGCACTTAGTACCCAGCACTTAGTTCCCAGCACTTAGTTCCCAGCACTTAATACCCAGTACTTAGTTTACAGCACTTAATACCCAGCACTTAGTACCCAGCACTTAGTTCCCAGCACTTAGTTCCCAGCACTTAGTTCCCAGCACTTAGTGCCCAGCACTTAGTTCCCAGAACTTAGTTCCCGGCACTTAGATCCCGGCACTTAGTTCCCGGCACTTAGTACCCAGCACTTAGTTCCCAGTTCCCAGCACTTAGTGCCGAGCACTTAGTTCCCTGCACTTAGTTCCCAGCACTTAGTTCCCCACTTAGTTCCCACCACTTAGTTCCCAGCACTTAGTTCCCCGCACTTAGTTCCCAGCACTTAATACCCAGCACTTAGTTCCCAGCACTTAATACCCAGCACTTAGTTCCCAGCACTTAGTTCCCAGCACTTAGTTCCCAGCACTGAGTGCCAGCACTTAGTTCCCAGCACTTAGTTCCCAGCACTTATTGCCCAGCACTTTGTTCCCAGCACTTAGTTTCCAGTTCCCAGCACTTAGTGCCCAGCACTTAGTTCCCAGCACTTAATACCCAGCACTTAGTACCCAGCACTTAGTTCCCAGCACTTAATACCCAGCACTTAGTTCCCAGCACTTAGTTCCCAGCACTTAGTTCCCAGCACTTAATACCCAGCACTTAGTTCCCAGCACTTAGTTCCCAGCACTTAGTGCCAGCACTTAGTTCCCAGCACTTAGTTTCCAGTTCCCAGCACTTAGTGCCCAGCACTTAGTTCCCAGCACTTAGTGACCAGCACTTAGTACCCAGCACTTAGTTCCCAGCACTTAGTTCCCAGCACTTAGTACCCAGCACTTAGTTCCCAGCACTTAGTACCCAGCACTTAGTGCCCAGCACTTAGTTCCCAGAACTTAGTTCCCAGCACTTAATACCCAGCACTTAGTACCCAGCACTTAGTTCCCAGCACTTAGTTCCCAGAACTTAGTTCCCTGAACTTAGTTCCAAGCACTTAGTTCCCAGCACTTAGTTCCCAGCACTTAATACCCAGCACTTAGTTTCCAGCAATTAGTTCCCAGCACTTAGTTCCCAGCACTTAGTGCCAGCACTTAGTTCCCAGCACTTAATACCCAGCACTTAGTACCCAGCACTTAGTTCCCAGTTCCCAGCACTTAGTGCCCAGCACTTAGTACCCAGCACTTAGTTCCAAGCACTTAGTTCCCAGCACTTAGTTCCCAGCAGTTAATACCCAGCACTTTGTTCCCAGCACTTAGTTCCCAGCAGTTAATACCCAGCACTTAGTTCCCAGCAGTTAATACCCAGCACTTAGTTCCCAGCAGTTAATACCCAGCACTTAGTTCCCCGCACTTAGTTCCCAGCACTTAGTTCCCAGAACTTAGTTCCAAGCACTTAGTTCCCCGCACTTAGTTCCCAGCACTTAGTTCCCAGAACTTAGTTCCAAGCACTTAGTTCCCAGCACTTAGTTCCCAGCAGTTAATACCCAGCACTTAGTTCCCAGCACTTAGTTCCCAGAACTTAGTTCCAAGCACTTAGTTCCTAGCACTTAGTTCCCAGCAGTTAACCGCCCGGTAGGACGTTATGAAGAGATATTTTAAGAAGTGCTTTGCATTGCATCACATGTCACTTGTTAGATGCTTTCATCCAAAGTGACTCACATACTCAACACTGGGTGACACCGACGCTTCAGCACCCCCTAGCTCCCCCCTGGCGCCGCCCCTGGGTGACACCGACGCTTCCGCACCCCCTAGCTCCCCCCTGGCGCCGCCCCTGGGTGACACCGACGCTTCAGCACCCCCTAGCTCCCCCCTGGCGCCGCCCCTGGGTGACACCAACGCTTCAGCACCCCCTAGCTCCCCCCTGGCGCCGCCCCTGGGTGACACGACGCTTCAGCACCCCCTAGCTCCCCCCTGGCGCCGCCCCTGGGTGACACCGACGCTTCAGCACCCCCTAGCTCCCCCCTGGCGCCGCCCCTGGGTGACACCGACGCTTCAGCACCCCCGAGCTCCCCCCTGGCGCCGCCCCTGGGTGACACCGACGCTTCAGCACCCCCTAGCTCCCCCCTGGCGCCGCCCCTGGGTGACACCAACGCTTCAGCACCCCCTAGCTCCCCCCTGGCGCCGCCCCTGGGTGACACCACGCTCTATCCACTGCGCCACACGCCTCCTTTGCAGGAATTATATATGGGGTTCTTCAAATGACAGAAAAGTAGCTTCTTTATAAATATTACACAACTTAGCTATCTAGCTAGCTCTACCTTTGGAAGAGCAGATTGTGAAGTGTTGAGATCTTCATAGTATGTTGAATACTTAAAACTAAAGTTAGTTATAATCAAATATAATCAATTATATTCTTGTATAACCCAAAATGAAAATGCTTCATATTTTAGGTTTTTCTATATTTACAGTATAAACAAAACAAAGTGGTTTGTTAAGTTGAGTGTAAGGCCTGTAATGGTTTATGGGTGGGTTATAAGAGAGAGACAGTTTCTTCCCTCTCCCCTCACAGCAGTGCACAGGGAGGGGGGGGGGGGGTGAGGGGGGCCCCTGACTTAAGGAGGAACACACTGAGGCCCCCAAAAGGTCAAAAATGTCATAGCCGAGAATAATATGTTGCAAGTCCTGCAGAGTAGGGGTCATGTCCTTTTTAGCAGTGGCGTTTTCTCCCGGAGGCCAAGGGAAGCCCGGCTTCCCCTGTTTTTTCGGATTGTAGTTATAATTTTAATAAATAAATAAAAACACTTTGTTTAGTTTCGGAAATTCTTTGCTGTGTGTTGCTGTCGGCCCGTCTCTCCCCCATTCTCATTGAGTATTTTACAAAGAGTGAAACAGCGCCCCTCTAGATATTATGGTGAAATAGGAGATTGCACTCTCTGTTGCGAGAGGAGGCCAAACGAAACTGGCTTCCCTTGGTGAAAAAAAATGGAGGGATTGACCAATCAGATGAGGCTCACGTGATGCCCCTGCCAACCTGTGATTAGTCAGGGCTATGCCAAGGGAAGCCAGAGGCGGCTGGCTTCCCTTGCCTCACAATCCAATCAAATCGCATCAACTTAGTGTTGCAGTGACGCGTCCTAAAACCAGGAAGTAAGCTGCTGGTTCCCTCGACAGAAAACAATGAGATTTCTCCGTAGGATTTTGGAAAATAGCTGGAAATAAGGTCAGTGGAAAACGAACCTGTTTGATAAATGCACGTTGTGTTCAGTCGGATAATATCCACATGTCTACCCTACTTTTATAATTTTCGAATCATAAATCTAATCGATAGAAGATAGATAGCGTCACGGCACCACTCTCACCGCCATTAGAAAGTACCAAGCAACTGAAGCAAGTGCAAATATGGAAGGGTGGAGATTTGGAGTAATCAAAAATAATTGTACTAAACTTCCGCTACAGCAGCAGCAACAATACAATCTGATGACAGGCCGATGCCCAAACTGGAGCTGCAGTGACTCGTTCAGGGACTCATTCAGATACTCAGTCAGTGACTCATTCAGAGACTCAATCAGGGACTCATTCAGTGACTCATTCAGAGACTTATTCAGGGACTCACTCAGAGACTCATTCAGGGACTCATTCAGAGACTCATTCAGAGACTCATTCAAGGACTCACTCAGAGACTCATTCAGGGACTCATTCAGAGACTCATTCAGAGACTCATTCAAGGACTCACTCAGAAACTCATTCAGGGACTCAGAGACTCGTTCAGGGACTCATTCATATACTCACTCAGTGACTCATTCAGAGACTCAATCAGGGACTCATTCAGGGACTCATTCAGAGACTTATTCAGGGACTCACTCAGAGACTCATTCAGGGACTCATTCAGAGACTCATTCAGAGACTCATTCAATGACTCACTCAGAGACTCATTCAGGGACTCATTCAGAGACTCATTCAGAGACTCATTCAAGGACTCACTCAGAGACTCATTCAGGGACTCATTTATAGACTCATTCAGCGACTCATTCAGGGACTCATTCAGAGACTCATCCAGGGACTCATTCAGAGACTCAGGGACTCATTTAGAGACTCATTCAGGGACTCACTCAGAGACTCATTCAGAGACTCATTCAGGGACTCATTCAATGACTCACTCAGAGACTCATTCAGAGACTCATTCAGGGACTCATTCAGAGACTCATTCAGAGACTCATTCAAGGACTCACTAAGAGACTCATTCAGGGACTCATTTATAGACTCATTCAGCGACTCATTCAGGCACTCATTCAGAGACTCATTCAGGGACTCATTCAGAGACTCAGGGACTCATTTAGAGACTCATTCAGGGACTCATTCAGGGACTCATTCAGAGACTCATTCAGGGACTCATTCAGGGACTCATTCAGAGACTCATTCAGAGACTCATTCAGGGACTCATTCAGGGACTCAGAGACTCATTCAGGGACTCACTCAGAGACTCATTCAGGGACTCATTCAGAGACTCACTCAGAGACTCAGGGACTCATTCAGAGACTCATTCAGAGACTCACTCAGAGACTCAGGGACTCATTCAGAGACTCATTCAGGGACTCATTCAGGGACTCAGAGACTCATTCAGGGACTCACTCAGAGACTCATTCAGGGACTCAGGGACTCACTCAGAGACTCATTCAGGGACTCATTCAGCGACTCATTCAGGGACTCATTCAGAGACTCATTCAGGGACTCACTCAGAGACTCATTCAGGGACTCATTCAGGGACTCACTCAGAGACTCATTCAGGGATCACTCAGAGACTCATTCAGGAACTCAGAGACTCATTCAGGGACTCAGGGATTCACTCAGGGACTCAGAGACTCATTCAGGGACTCAGAGACTCATTCAGAGACTCATTCAGGGACTCATTCAGGGACTCATGCAGGGACTCATTCATGGACACATTCAGAGACTCATTCAGGGACTCACTCAGAGACTCATTCAGGGATCACTCAGAGACTCATTCAGGGACTCATTCAGGAACTCAGAGACTCATTCAGGGAC
>JAPTMU010000676.1:0-29503 GCA_028583405.1 Pogonophryne albipinna
TCTACATCTACGGCATTTATCACAACATTTTAAAACAAATAGTCAATAAAGACAAACACATTTCTTTGAACAACATTCATGTATTTTTCTAAAAATAAAGCAATATTAACAACCAGCACACATCCAGATGAGCTTTTGGTTCTCCATCATGCAGCCCCAGGAGAATTAACAAATACATTGAAAATAAAGAAACAGAAGAAATAGAAAATGTTTGTGATGCATGTACATATACATTATTGTGCTAGAACACAGCAGGAAGCTTAAAGGAAACTATTCTCCCGACCAAAATAAGGTTTATTGGGCCAGATGGCAAAGAAAGGCTTATTTTGTAACTCATTCATGTAAACAATTAACAGAAAATGTCAACGCCTAGCCGAAAAAAGGAAATGTTCTTGCAAATCCATTATTTAAAGGTCCCATGTCATGCTTTTCCGGTTAGTACCCGTCCCCTTGTGTGTTATGAAGGTTTTTATGCATGTAAACGGTCTGCAGAGTCAAAACCCTCAAAGTGCACCCTGTAGCGAGTAAAACTCTAACACAGAAAATACCTCCCCAAAACGCCTCGTTGGAGATACGTCACTGTCCATTTGTTTCTTCCGGGTACATCATGATGTCATGTCGTCGTCCCGGAACGAAATGGACCAATCCGTGGAGCCGTTACGTTACGTCCGCGGAGCCGTTACGTTAAGCCCCTGCTGATTGGTCCAAATTGACCAATCCACGGACTTCCTCACACACTCAGTGCAGGCAGCTCTGCTGATTTCTCCTCCCTGGCTGCAGGCTGATAACAGACAGTTGGGGTCGCGGCGAAATTCTCTCTGCAGACCCATTCTCACAGCGTTTATCAACCTTTTTCTTACTCAATATCAAGCACACTTATTGTTTTTACTTCGGCTGTGACTTTGTGTGCTCAGGGTGAGTTTGGCTGTGTTTCGCTGTGTATCGCTAAACAAGGAAATCACACCTCCACGGAGCTCAGCGCGATTCACAACGTCCCGACTGGTCCCGACCAATCGGAGCACACTGGGAGGGGGGGCAAGAGCTGCAACGAGCCGTTTAGTGGAGAGAGTAAATACTGCTGAATACACATACTATACAGAGATGCTGTATGAGAAACCAATGTGAGTTTGGAAAATTGCACAGTATAAATCTATTCTAGTAGAACTCAACAATGGAATTATGATCAGTGGAAATGGCCATGACATGGGACCTTTAAATAGTAACCTGCTAATATGAAAGGGCACTTTAATGCAGGAAAGCAACGGCATTGCTTTGGAAAGACACATGAAAGTATAATAATGGCCTGGTTTCTCACTACATATGCACTAAAGAAAGTATTACAAATAAAAACAAGAACTGACATTTTGAAGTAGCGCAATTAGATCAAGACAATTCTGCAAATCTGACATCGCACTTTGATGCAAGTGGTACATTCTGAAACACATGGAAAAGCACACATTTCTGAAACATGCAAATCAAGCAAAAAGCATGAGCAAAGGAAGTGCACGACGTTGTATCGATGAAAGTCCAGTATGAATGCTGTAAAAGTGCACAATGGTCCATGGCAACAGCTCACTCAAACAGTTTGTTTTTAAACGCTTGGGCTTTCTTGGAGAGCATGTTGCCATCTAGCTCCATTAACATTTGCTGGAGCACTTCAGTTTAGGGGGGTAGTTCAGGTTCATTGCATACATGAGTCCAAACAGCATGGTAGCAGCTAATGTAATGTTGTCCACATCAGTTAGTACCTGTTGGCCTTCCAGGACAATCTGTCCTCTGGTCTCCTCTGTCCTCTGGTCTTATCTGTCCTCTGGTCTCATCAGTCCTCTGGTCTCATCTATCCTCTGGTCTCATCTTTCCTCTGGTCTCATCAGTCCTCTAGTCTCATCTGTCCTCTGGTCTCATCAGTCCTCTGGTCTCATCTGTCCTCTGGTCTCATCAGTCCTCTAGTCTCATCTGTCCTCTGGTCTCATCTGTCCTCTGGTCTCATCTGTCCTCTGGTCTCATCTGTCCTCTGGTCTCATCAGTCCTCTAGTCTCATCTGTCCTCTGGTCTCATCTGTCCTCTGGTCTCATCTGTCCTCTGGTCGCATCTGTCCTCTGGTCTCATCAGTCCTCTGGTCTCATCTGTCCTCTGGTCTCATCTGTCCTCTGGTCTCATGGTGGAATTGTGTTTGACGACATAAAGTCCCACTGTAATCCCCTGAATGGACCGCAGAATGACGTCTTCATCTTCTGTCTGCAGAGCGCACAGTCACAAAGGGAACAGAGTGAGATCTAACAAATCAATACATATATACCCATTACTAAGTCCCTGTGTTTAACAAGTACATTTGGTCAGATTTCAGTACTTTGAAGCCTCCTTGTTATCTGATATACTCCTGTCTGACCTGAAAACAAATGTTTCATTTCCTGTATCCGTTTTAAATTAAAAGCCCTCTAGCTTTTCAGTGTAGTCTGGCTATTAAACAAACAGGGATGTTCACATACTTTAGGCTATATACTATGTGGTGTTTCAATAAATACATATTTTTAAGCTCAACAAAAAAATCAAAAGGTCAAATATTACTTCTACTGATCACAAACCTCTCAGCAGATCTTCTGGATCCTCATTGAGGTACACACACAGAGGTACACACACAGAGGTACACACACAGAGGTGCACACACAGAGGTACACACACAGAGGTACACACACAGAGTTGCACACACAGAGGTACACACACAGAGGTACACACACAGAGGTACACACACAGAGGTGCACACGGCCTAAATCGACATCATCAACCTAAGTGAAGGGGAATAAGAAAAGAAAGAATCTGTTTTGCTCAATGAAATGTGTACACTATTGACTCGATGTATAATTTCCTTAAGATGAATTCTTACTTGAGTCATGTTTGACATAATACAGTTCAGACGCTGGCCTATCTGTCCTCCTCTCTTCTCAAAAACCTTCAGCAGTTTGTCAGATAGCACATCCAGCTGAAGAGAACTCTTGATTGGAGGGGCAGGGTTGTTATGCGCTTAAACTCTGCATCTATCAAAGAAAACAAAATATCAGTCATAAAAATCATGAAATCATTTCATTTTCTAATGATGTTATGATTGTAGTTGTGTGCAAAATGTATTAACAAAATCACATACCAGGCATATCTTGCCTCAAAACGCTGCGGAGAAACTAGTCCATGCATTTGTTACTTCAAGGCTAGCTTATTGTAACTCTTTATTATCAGGGTGTACCAAAAGGTCAGTTAAGTTGCTTCAGCTGATTCAAAATGTATTGACCTGAGCACGGAGAAGGGACCACATTGCTCCTGTGTTGGCTCCATAGTGAGAATAACTTTTTATATCAAGTACGAACAACCAGGTTAGACTACATTACATTTCATTTAGTTAAAATAAGTATTACTGTAATGTAAGACTACATATAAGAAACACCCTTATAGCCATTTCAACAAACAAAACATGATCACTTTTGTGAAGGAGGCTTTATCACAGAATGTTTGGCTTTTGCCTCTCACTTTCTGAATCACTTTTGCCTAATGAATCAGAACATGTGTATATCCCTGCAATGTTTGCAGTATGTAAATGTTATGAATAAATATTCAGAAATTGTCAGACTAATTCCAGTTTTCAATTAGTTAAAGATCAAGTTTAAGTTAGTCAAGCAAATCACACAAAACATTTGAATACTCACCATTTATTACAGAGCCTTTGGAACAATGTTCAAAGGAAGGCTGAGGTCAATCTTCTCCACACCAATTACCTATCACAGAAAAACATATTTGAAATTATTTCATTATTCACACACAAATAAAACAAAAATGTTCTGCTCCTTAAAGGTGGGGTAGGTAAGTTTGAGAAACCGGCTCGAGATCGCCAGAATTTGAAAATACACAACTGGAGAAAATCTGCCACTTCCTCACAGAGCCCCTCCTCCAACACACACGAACACGCACATGACCAATGAGGGCACGAGATAAGTTTGTGCCCCGATGGAAGGCTGACAGGCAGGTAGGCCATCCAGTTACTTTAGCCGGCTCAGATGATTGGTCGTGCTTTTTACAGGACTACGGCTTCCACAGATGACATTTTTTCATGGATTTTTTGTCAAAGCACTTCAGATATTCATTGCTATCGGGATGTTAAGAGCATTCCATGGAATATAACAACAAGTGTATCTCGAGCCGGTTTCTCAAAATGACCTACCCCACCTTTAAAGGCGACATTTACCATTTAATGATGTACCTTTATGTTAATATGAACCGACTTCGGCCGAGATGGGCGCCTCCGGTGTAAAAAGCTACAGTAGCCTATAGCCTACTAATGCAATGAGTACAACTTTGTACGGAGCCATACACATCAGCGTTGCGAGCTCATTCCCATTGGTTTCAATGGAGACATGCACTGCAGCAGCGCGCACCGCTCGTCATGTGACGAGGAACAACCAATCACAACCGAGAAACATCTCAACTTCCGTAAACACAAGTGTATGGCAAATATGGAAGATAAGAAAACACACCTTTTTAAACTGGCGTATTCAATACCTTAATTCTGCTAAACTGATTGTTGTTTTGAAGTCTTTGTTTTGAAGTCTTTGTTTTTAAGTCTTTCTTTTTGAAGTCTTGTATTACTGTGTGATCTTCTTTGTTGCTTGTTTTTAATTATGCTCTGTAAGGTGTCCTTGAGAGCTTTGAAAGGCGCCCATAAATAAAATGTATTATTATTATGATTATTATAAGTTCATTTCATAGCGGGTGGATCGTAACCCTTACTTTAAGATCTGTCCGGCATGTCCCCCATATTCATGGTATGTGCACCGCTCCTGAAATGTAACACAATCATTAATATCCTCCTTTCCAGTATCAAGTGTCGCTTTCCGGGACACACCCCCACACAATATTGTGTCTGTTTTCATCCGCTCTGTGTGTAAATCAGGCATGAAAATCACTCACCTTTCGGCGAAATTCGCCATTCTGAATCCAAAATAGGTCGTTTGTGTGATTCATGTAGATCTGCAATAAAAATATTTTTGGGGTATGGGGGGGTCTGGGACCCTTGAGTTTATGAATTTAGTTACTTTACAACAGATGCCATAAAGATAGAAAGACTAAGCCTTGCACAGAGGCATGACAATAGATTTTCAAAATGCTCAACAGTGCTGCCAAAATTATAAACTGACTGCTACACAATTAAAATAAATGCTTTTATATATTCCTATTAGTTGTGACTCTTTAGCGTTTCTGTTATTATTACCTGCTGCTTTAGTTGTTTTGACTGCTAACATCCTTTTATTCCTCATTTTAAAGCCGATATTCCGTGGGGTCGGGGGCTCGGGTCCTTGTCACCTTTTCCATACCTGATGAGTTTGCATCCCTGATAATACTTAGTAAGGAGGCCATAATATTTTTGACTCATGGCTGAAGTTAAGTTTCTCCAGCTCTCCCCAGGTTGGCAAAAAAATGCATCTCAAAATGCATCAGATTGATGCTTTAAAATATGGAATATTCAAAATGTTCTTCCCGGGGAGCATGCCCCCGGACCCCCCTAGAGGGATAATATCCTTCTCACCTTTTTCACCCCTGACCCGTTTTCATGCCTGGTATTTACGGTATTTACATGAACACAGAGCGGATCAAAGCAGATACATATAGCCTACACCGTTTTTTAGGGAACACACTGCGGTCCCACAGACAATATTGTAATATATCTTTAACAATCAACACCTTAAATGGGTGATGGTCGCTTAAAGTAGCGTACTACCGTACAACCTGCCTCAGCGCCCCTAAAAGTCGGCACAAGAGTAGACATGCAGAGCCGGGCCGACGCAGTAAAGTTCTACACCGCCTGACGGCAGACATGAAACAATCATCGTACCGCAAACATGCCGCAAGCTCACTCATCGGCTATGACTCCCCCTCCCCACTGAGCTCGGTTTAATGTGCATAACTTTGGGCAAGGTTCATAGTTTTAAATATTGTAAAGTGTAGAGCCGATGAATGGGAGTCGGAGGCGGCGTGTTGAGTATGGAACTCCACACTTTATTTTCCATTAGTTTACAGAAAGGTAGGAACAACTTCATTACATGCTACTCAAGCTAGAATGATAACAAACCACAGGTGCGCTACCTAACAGGTCCGTGGCGCAACACACTCTCTATAACACAGTGAATTATGTCCCATAATGTTCCACCACAAAATCAAGCAACTGCCGGACTTACGCTCTACAAATACTCACACTAAAAACACGCTAAACACAATTCAATCAATATAAACTCACCTAATGATTTTCATGGCTTTATCCTAGCTAACACCAGTGAGTGAATGACAATGTTTACAAATTGACAGCTGTATTTACGTTGCTCGTTGTAACGGCAAATGTGAACTCAGCTTTTTGCAAACAATGCGTCTTGTGATAACCTGTAACTATGACGAACATTTGATGACATTAAATAAGTTTTAATAACTTTTACCTTGTAGAGATCTCCTCGGAACAGAACCAGCTTCCCCCCCCCTCCTCTTTGTTTAAAAAGAAAAGCTTCAACATTTTCAAATAAAGATTTTTTGCAATTTGTCCTGCTTTTCATCTTGTCCATTAAAGTCCCATATTGTTCAAGTTCAATTACGAAACTATTAAAAGTAGGGTTTTGAGTCCGACCATTTTGATTTGTGAATAAAATATTTGTCAATAATAATTAGAAGCTGAGTAATAGGCTGCAGAGCAAGCTGCTGCGTATGTGCTCAGTGGGCGGAGTTACAGAGACAAACATAACTTTTTTCTTATTTCTTAACATGATTGAGATTTATAGAACGTACACCCCTCAAGATTAACATAGTTCTACGTTATTGATTGATGTTTCGATGAGAAACATGAATACATTCTGTCTCATATATTAACTGCATATTTGCAAATTGAACAACACACTTTCCCCCTTTTTTCAGTGTGCATCAAATGCACGCTGAAGGCTCTTTGAGCATCTCTCAGTGATCCTGCTGTTATGTTCAATGTTTCTTGATTGTTTCTCATGTGCCTTGATATTTGTCTGTTGATGTTACACATGGAGGTGCTGTGATGCAAGTCACATTTCAAACCTCATCTGACCATTACATTACATTGCATTTAGCTGACGCTTTTATCCAAAGCGACTTACAATAAGTACAATCGACCAGGAAGACACAACCTTGAAGAAAACAGAATCATAAAGTACATCAGGTTTCATAGAGCCAAACATTTCAAGTGCTACTCAACTGGCAATAGATAAGCCAGTCCTTTATTAGTATATAAGTGCTCTGTTAGCAGTTCATTGTTAGTAATTCTATCGCTCGAAGTGGAGTCGAAAGAGATGAGTTTTCAGTCTGCGCCGGAAGGTGTGTAAGCTTTCTGCTGTCCTGATGTCAATGGGGAGCTCATTCCACCATTTTGGAGCCAGGATAGCAAACCCACGTGTTTTTGCTGATGGGAACTTGGGTCCCCCTCGCAGCGAGGGTGCAGCGAGTCGTTTGGCTGATGCAGAGCGGAGTGCACGTGCTGGGGTGTACAGTTTAACCATGTCCTGGATGTAGGAAGGGCCAGATCCATTCGCAGCATGGTACGCAAGTACCATTGTCTTGAAGTGGATACTAGCAGTTACTGGAAGCCAGTGGAGGGAGCGGAGGAGCGGAGTGGTGTGGGAACATTTAGGAAGGTTGAAGACCAGATGAGCCGCTGCATTCTGGATGAGCTGCAGAGGTCGGATGGCACATGCAGGTAGACCAGCCAGGAGGGAGTTTCAGTAGTCTAGGCGTGAGGTGACGAGAGCCTGGACCAGAATCTGCGTGGCTTTCTGGGTCAGCTGGGGACGTATCCTCCTGATGTTGTAAAGCGTGTATCTGTAGCAACGGGTTGTAGCAGCGATGTTTGCAGTGAAGGACAGGTTGTTATCTAGGGTCACACCCAGATTCCTTGCAGTCTGAGTCGGGGAAACAACAGAGGTGCCGATGTTGATTGTTAGGTCAAGAGTGGGACAATCTTTTCCCGGAAGGAAAAGCAGTTCAGTCTTGTCAAGGTTGAGCTTGAGGTGATGAGCAGACATCCACTGAGAGATGTCCGCTAGACAAGCAGAGATGCGTGAGACGACCTGGGTCTCTGAGCGGGGAAAGGACAGAATTCATTGGGTGTCGTCAGCGTAGCAGTGGTATGAAAAACCATGCGGGCTAATGACTGATCCGAGCGAGTTTGTGTACAGGGAGAAGAGGAGGGGACCAAGAACAGAGCCCTGAGGGACCCCTGTAGTTAATTGACAAGGGTCGGACTCAGACCCTCTCCAAGTGACCCTGTAGGTGCGGTCTTTGAGGTATGAGGTGAGGAGGGAAAGTGCAGAGCCTGAAACTCCAAGTTCTTGGAGAGTGCGAAGGAGGATCTGATGGTTCACTGTGTCGAATGCAGCAGACAGGTCCAACAGGATGATGACAGAGGAGAGGGATGCTGCTTTGGCAGTGTGCAGTTCCTCAGTGACAGCAATGAGAGCAGTTTCTGTGGAGTGACCTGCCTTGAAACCAGACTGGTGCGGATCCAGAAGGTTGTTCTGATGGAGATAACAGGAGAGTTGTTTAAAGACAGCGCGTTCAAGTGTTTTAGACAGGAACGGGAGGAGAGAGACAGGCCTGTAGTTTATAACATCAGACGGGTTGAGAGTGGGTTTCTTTAGGAGAGGGTTTACTCTTGCCTCCTTGAGACTGTTTGGAAAGTGACCAGAAGTTAGAGAAGTGTTGATGAAATGGGTGAGAAACGGTAGAATATCAGGAGCGATAGTCTGAAGGAGGTTTGAGGGATAGGGTCCAGAGGACAGGTGGTTGGGGGGCAGAGGTAATGAGGGTAAGAACCTCACTTGGAGAGAGAGGGGAAAAGGAGGTCAGTGTGTGGGTGGAAGGAGGGTCTGGTGGAGTAAAGGTGAGTCAGAAAAAGAAGAGCGAATATCATCAACCTTTTTTTCAAAGTGGTTAACAAAGTCGCTTGACAGAAGAGGAGGGGGAAGGGGCTTTGGGGGGTCCAGGAGGGAGGAGGGGGAAGGGGCTTTGGGAGGGTCCAAGAGGGTGGAGAAGATGGAAAATAGTTTTTTGGGATTGGAATAGGAAGATTGGATCTTATCTTGAAAGAAAGTGCTTTTTGCCTGAGAGATGGAAGCAGAGAAAGAGGAGAGGAGAGCCTGATAGGTTAGGAGGTCGTCGCTGTGTTTGGATTTCCACCGTTTCCGCTCTGCTGCCCGAAGGACGGTTCTATTAGCACGCAGTGCGTCATTTAGCCAGGGAGCAGGAGGGGACTGACGAGCCTGTCGAGATGTGAGAGGACAGAGAGAGTCCAGAGAGGATGAGAGAGTAGAGAGGAGAGTTTCTGCAGCAGAGTTTGGAGGCAGGAGTTGGAACGAGTCAGAGGAAGGGAGGGCTGAGAGCACCGATGAGGCAAAGGTAGAGGGGGAGAGGGCACGATGGTTACGGCGGACAGGTGCAATGAGAAGAGATGAGTTTGTTAGTTTGGAAAGGGGTAGAGAGAATGAAATGAAGAAGTGATCGGATGTGTGGAGCGGGTTTACAGAGAGGTTAGAAGTAGAGCAGTTCCTTGAGAATATGAGATCAAGGACATTGCCAGCTTTATGAGTTGGTGGGGATGGAGACAGTGAGAAAGCAAAGGTGGTTAACAGAGATGTTAGTTCAGATATCTTCCCTGTCTGGAGGTTGAAGTCTCCGAGAAGTACAGCGGGAGGGCCAGTTTCAGGGATGTGTGAGAGGAGATTATCTAATTCCTCCAAGAAGTCTCCCAAGGCGCCTGGTGGACGGTAGAGAACAACAATGGTTAATTGTATAGGATGGGTTACTGTGACGGCATGGAATTCAAAGGTGGAAGAAGTGAAGTTAGGTAGCTTGAAGAGGGAAAAGCTCCATTTGGGAGAGAGCAGGAGACCAGTGCCACCTCCTCTGCCAGTGGGTCTGGGTGTATGGGAGAAGGAATATGCTGTGGAGAGAGCTGCTGGGGTGGATGTGTTGGATGGAGTAATCCAGGTATCCAATTATACAGAGTAGAATAAATGAAACCGAGAAGTCTATTTAAACAAGAATATAACTTACAGTGGTTGCTGCGTCAATAGGTAGTGTCGTCACCCGGTCTCGATGCACTGTATTATCGTATCGTATGGCATAAGGCCCTTTGAGCTGCAAATATATATATATTTCCTTTTTGCTCATATGAAGTCAACGTCTCAGTGTTTTGTTCATTGTGTTGCTTCCTTTTGTTGAGAGTCTGTTTTCTTCCGCTCTCCTCTGTGTTTCAGACCGGAGCGTCTCTGCAGCAGAAGGCTGACGGCTGGAAGGAGAAAGTGAACGAGTCCAAAGGCTCCAGACCTCGAACGCCCACCCATCCCGACCAGGACGCTCAGGTGCAGACGCCTCGCAAGGAGTCAATACAAATATAACGTTTTACTCACCTTTCTCTCTGTTTCCTCACCTGTTACACACATATAAAGTTTGATATTAACCTTAGTACTGCTGCGCGTGTGTGTGTGTGTCTGTCTGTGTGTGTGCAGAGGCGCGGGAAGGTATTTTGAGTGGGGGTGCTGTATGGCGTTATATTTGTGCCTCTATCCCATACTTGCCAACCCTCCCGGTTTCCTCCCGGAGTCATATTTCTCCCGCATTTCTCCCGATTTCTGACAAAATCAGATTTACTCAGGACTGTTTCCACTCGGACTTTAATACAGCTACACCATTGTTTGGTTTCCATGGTTGCGCGTCTCTTTAGCAGCGCGCAACTCAAAGTCTGAGAGGGTGAGGAAGATTGACACAGAAAACAGAACAAGAATTGACAACTCAACCCTCTGCTCACTCCTTTCCTGTAAAATACAGGTCCAGCCCACATAAGCTCCATCAAGGATGGTGCTACAGGCCGCAAGGCAGTGCATTTACCACTACAATAAACATGTTGAGCATAGAAAATGCCATTGAGCGCACACTTGAACATTTTTGAGCACAGAGAAATATATTTTCTCTCATAAAACTCCTGCTCCGTGCGCAACGGACCGCTGCACGCGCTCTCTCTCCCTCGCTCGCTCGACCTCTCCAGCCTGTGCGCGCTCAGCTTGCCTGGCTCGCTCAAGTTGTCACAGCGTTACACATGTGCCACAACCAATCGGAGAACTCGAGAAGGTAAATTCTGATTGGCTGGTCCAGCGCCATGTAGAGAGAAGAGTTGCGAAAGTGGAAGTCCAAAATGCTTGATCGTCACGTGGTTCAGAGAGACTCAGAAAGTTCCCGGAAGTTCGTGGCGGGCCATTTGAATCACGATTTGAATGCATTAATAACAGGATAGAAATGCAATTTTTGGTAATTAGTGGTCAATAAAGGTTTTGATTTGCAATAGGTATACAACATATCGATATGTGTATGTAGTTACATCAATGTGTTTGTTTTTTTTAAGTAAAATGTGCTAATATTTGAGGATTAAGATAAAATAAGAAGTACTTTATTGATGAAATGTTTACGCTGCAGCAGCAAAAGACAAGGAGGCATTGTACATTAGACAGTTAAAAGACTAGAATTAAACAATCGAAAATGTAAACATCTTAAACAGAAATAACATAGCATTACAACATAGAAAGTAGAAAATATACATAGTGTGAACAGCTATCTTACCTGTTAACATGTTAGGCTAACGTTGCCTTGGTTAGAGCCTGTTGCTGTTGTTTATTGCTTTGAATTCTTTAAAACAAATATTATCTTCTTAAACCTGTATGGTAGTCAGGAGCATCACATCCTAATGTTTATTGATATATTTAGAGGGAGGGAAGGAAGGTTTCAAAATTCTGATTAGATACATTTCTTTAATTCATGGTGGTTTCAGTAATCCCCTGGTAATTGAGGACACAAGTTATCTAAAGTACTAATGTAATCTTTATGACTTTCAGAAAGGACAGGAGACCCACAGGTGCCTATCAATGATTGTCAACTGACAGCACAATGAGTCAAAGGGCTAGCAGCAGCAGCAGCATGATGATGATGTTAAATGTGTTGTTTTAGGAACATCCATTGTAAATAAATGGAATTCAATAAACATTGAATAGCATGCATGCCGTTTGTCTGTGCCTTTTCCTCCGTGTTGTCCTGGCATATAGTCTCCCCATGGTTTGCTGTGCTGCCGGGGGATGCTCCAAGCGCTCAGAGAAAGGAGTACACATGTAAGGTTTCCCCACTGACACAGAGAGGAGGAAAGAATGGTTCAAGTCAGCAGGAGCAATTTAACTATCACAAAAGACAACAACAGCAACAAATATGTGAGGTAATCATATTTTTCACAAAACGAAGACCACACCATTGGGAAGCTTAACGTCTGTTTAATAAAAATAAGGAACAGGGAGAGGCTTGCAAAGCTCTGGGAGTTGAGACTCAGGTGCAGGGTGAGGGTCTCATTGCAGGTCTTCAGGCTCCATTGAATCCCCCTGGGGTTCTTGTGCTAAAGAGGGACACAGGAGAAAGGGTTGGATACATCTAGCAACCTATAGGATGGGAATTGCTGACCTATTTTAAACTTACCTTGTGTTTTCACTCTCACTTAAGTCCCTCTCCCTTTGCCATCAATCCAACATCAGCTGAGCTGCAACATAATACAGACAGGTAATAATCAACAGAATCACAAGGACATTATATGGCTCTGCTAAAAACACTCACCCATAAGTTACGTTTTTGTTTACTGTTTGGAAGTCTCAAATATGCTCTAAATCCATATCAATAGCGATGTATCACACAAATAGCTCTCTTCCTTATTATTGTGTAACGTTCGTTAACTATATTATACTAGCTTGAACTCCAAAATGGATATCCTCATTTCACCACCTCCACCCACTACAATCACACGCCCCAATGTTATATTTAACTAATATTAACTCCCTCCACCCCGGATAAAAGCACGTTAAGAAGCCCCTTTTCTCTAATTCCACAACGTTGGAACGGATTAATAGGCTGTTCATGGTTAACGTGTGTTGCTAACTTTATCCGGTATCCTAGCCTCATCTGTCCGGTTGAAAATTAACGCAAGCTCTATGCCCATTGTAGAACAGGAAACAGAAGTTGGTCCAGGTTCTGGTCAACCCAAAATTGTGATGAGAGAGAAACATGTTTTGTCATTCTGCCACCTCTAATGCTTACAGCAAGTAATCAATACCTCAGAAGGGTTCATGTGCATGTAGGCTACGGTTTGTTAGCGGTTTGCTTAAACTACCCCTATAGCTATGTTGCCGGCTAGCAAACTCAGGCATTGCAAACAATAACGTGATATCAGAAAACTAGAAATGTATAACTCACCTGACACTGTGGCGTGCTATTCTCTTCATTCGAGTCTGTCATGTCCTGTAAATGTCAACGATGGATGTGTAATAAGAACGTCAACAGCCTGATGGCAACCGAAAATCCCTCTCTCATCTCAGACAGAAGATATGATTGGAGACGACCAGCCAATCAGAATTGACCTTCTCGAGTTCTCCGATTGATTGGTTTTGTGGCACATTTGTAACGCTGTGACAACTTGAGCGAGCGCAGGCAAAGCTGAGCGCGCACAGGCTGGAGAGGTGAAGCGAGCGGGGAGAGAGAGCGCGTGCAGCGGTCTGCTTGCGCACGGAGCAGGAGTTTTATGAGAGAAAATATATTTCTCTGTGCTCAAAAATGTTCAAGTGCGCGCTCAATGGCATTTTCTATGCTCAACATGTTTCATTGCGTGCTCAGGATAGAGGCACAAATATAACGCCATAGTGCTGAGGTGCTGGACTCCAGTGAACACTATTACGGGCACTATAGAGCACGCACAAAAGCGCGAGCACCAGGGGCGCTACAGTGGAATGTTCTACTGCAACACTCCCCACACGCAAACACACAGTACACACGCGACTGTTACAATGAAGGCTCGATAATCAGCTCACGGCATATAGGCAGGGGTAAAGTGATATTTTTTTACGAGTGGGAAGCGGACCTCACCTCCTCTAGGGGGTAATTTGTGACCAAACCGTTTGAGACCCACTGAGATAACTTAGACTAAAGTGAACTATCTAAACCCTCAAAGAGTCCTTTAGCTCACCTGAGTCTCTCAGTCGGAGAGGAGAGGACTCTCCTCCAGCTTGTTGTGGAACAAACAGCTCCTTATGTCCGTTAGTGCAGCTAGCTAACCAGATGCTAACAACACCATCCTGTTTTATCTGGGCTTCTTCGCTGCCAGCTGTCTCTCTCTCTCTCTCTCTCTCTTCTCTCTCTCTCTCTCTCTCTCTCTCTTCTCTCTCTCTCTCTCTCTCTCTCTCTCTCTCTCTCTTTCTCTCCTCTTCTCTCTCTCTCTCTCTCTCTCTCTCTCTCAGGCCAAAATATTATTTTACCAACAATGTGGAATTTATTGGCTATATATTACACAGATTATTCACAGCGGGAGCAGCAATAACCGACAAATATAATTCAGACAGGGGAGCTCCGCACCGCCTGCCTGCCGCTAGGGGTGCTGCAGCGCCCCCTAGCACCCCCCTTCCCTTGCCCGTGTGTGTGTGTGTGTGTGTGTGTGGGTGTGTGTGTGTGTGTGTGTGTGTGTGTGTGTGTGTGTGTGTGTGTGTGGGTGTGTGTGTGTGTGTGTGTGTGTGTGTGTGTGTGGTTGTGGTTGTGGTTGTGGTTGTGTCTGTGTGGGTGTGGGTGTGGGTGTGTCTGTGTGTCTGTGTGTCTGTCTTCTGTCTGGTCTGATACCGGAAGCATGATAGGTTCTATGCATAACTCCAATATGAGTGCACTTCGAACAGTGGAGAGCTAGTCTGGCAGCCTTGTGTTGAGCTATTTGTAATTGCTGTATATGTGTTTTTGCTGCTGATGACCATATGTGTTGTAGCTGCGAGGCTCCGTCAGCTCTCTCCTCCAGACTGTATCCAGAGAAGAGGACATGTCGTGGGCCCGCAGAGAGCAGCAGGCTCTGGGCAGAGTTTCCCTCCAGAGGTGAGACCATTCATGAGATAAAATCTGTTATATTAACTCTGTAAATCCAGGGGTAATAGTATATCTATACAAGTACTTCTACTTTACTTAAAGGTCCCTTATTATACTGTTTTTATTTATATTATTAGGTCTCAGATATATAGAGAACCTGTCTCTGATTGACTGAAACACCAAACAGATCATTGCAGCATCCATAATCCCTCTGTTTCAGCCCTGTTTCAAAAAGTGTTGATTCTCTGTCTGTTATTTTAGATGAAAATAAGGAGCAACTCCCCACGCCCCTCTGAGAGACATTTGGTTACAAAGAACACAATAGGCGCGTTCACACCAAGTACTTTTCCCAGGAATAGTCCCCGGAACTTTTATTTTCGGAACTATCTAGTAAATCGCATTCACACCGAATAAGTCCCAGAGGGAGGATTAGGCAAATGAAGCTGCTGCAATTAAAATGGCGGCTTCACAAAACTTTCAGAGTTTTACGGGCGTGGTTTGCAATTCGCCCAGCCAATCAGAAATTGGAACCTTTTTCTCCCCAGGAAAGTCCCACCTCTCTAGCAGGGACTGAAAAGGGGTGAAAAGGTTCACAAAAAAAAGTTCTAGTTCCAGATATTTTTGGTGTGAACGCAAAATCTCAAGAACTATCGGAACTAAAGTGGGAAAAGTACTCCGGTGTGAAAGCGCCTAATGGTGCTCTAGGAGGATTCAGGTGATAAGGTGTGGGGGGGGGGTTACCTTGGGCTGATTGGCTAATGGTTACACAAGACAAAACATCGTTATGACATCATAAAGTGGCCAAAATCTGATCAGCTCATTTTCAGACAGGTTTTTATAGAAATGGATCAAAAAGAGAGAAAATCTTTATTCCTGAAACTTTCAGAGTCTCTTTCCACAGAGGGGACACATGTTGATGTAGAAGAGACATGAAGAAGAGGGGACACATGTTGATGTAGGAGAGACATGAAGAAGAGGGGACACATGTTGATGTAGAAGAGACATGAAGAAGAGGGGACACGTGTTGATGTAGAAGAGACATGAAGAAGAGGGGACACGTGTTGATGTAGAAGAGACATGAAGAAGAGGGGACACGTGTTGATGTAGAAGAGACATGGAGAAGAGGGGACACATGTTGATGTAGAAGAGACATGAAGAAGAGAGGACACATGGTGATTTAGAAGAGACATGAAGAAGAGGGGACACATGTTGATGTTGAAGAGACATGAAGAAGAGGGGACACATGTTGATGTAGAAGAGACATGGAGAAGAGGGGACACGTGTTGATGTAGAAGAGACATGAAGAAGAGGGGACACGTGTTGATGTAGTAGAGACTGAAGAAGAGGGGACACATGTTGATGTAGAAGAGACATGAAGAAGAGGGGACACATGGTGATGTAGAAGAGACATGAAGAAGAGGGGACACGTGTGATGTAGAAGAGACATGAAGAAGAGGGGACACGTGTTGATGTAGAAGAGACATGAAGAAGAGGGACACATGTTGATGTAGAAGAGACATGAAGAAGAGGGGACACGTGTTGATGTAGAAGAGACATGAAGAAGAGGGGACACATGTTGATGTAGAAGAGACATGAAGAAGGGGGACACATGTTGATGTAGAAGAGACATGAAGAAGAGGGGACACATGTTGATGTAGAAGAGACATGAAGAAGAGGGGACACATGTTGATGTAGAAGAGACATGAAGAGAGGGGACACGTGTTGATGTAGAAGAGACATGGAGAAGAGGGGACACGTGTTGATGTAGAAGAGACATGAAGAAGAGGGGACACATGTTGATGTAGGAGAGACATGAAGAAGAGGGGACACATGTTGATGTAGAAGAGACATGAAGAAGAGGGACTCATGTTGATGTAGAAGAGACATGAAGAAGAGGGGACACATGTATGTAGAAGAGACATGAAGAAGAGGGGACACATGTTGATGTAGGAGAGACATGAAGAAGAGGGGACTCATGTTGATGAGACATTCAAACTGGATTTTGCATAATAGGTGACCTTTAAATTATTCAATTTGATGCTACTTTATACTTTTAGTTCTTTGGATTCATCTGACATCTTTAGTAACTTTGAAGAGTCAGATTGTAATGAGGCTGAATATAATCGTAATTATTCATCAGTGTTTTTATACATGATGTGTTTTTTGACCCCATGTGAGAATCACAGCTGTTTGTTTAGTTAAAACAAGATCAACATCCTCCTCCTCTCCCACTTGCCCCCCCCCTCACCCCCAGCGCCCTCCCCCTCCCTAGCAGCCGCTCTCGCTCCAGCTCAGTGGGGGAGTCTCTGGGTCTGGGAGGGGGGGCAGAGCCATGAGGGCGCTGGTGTCTCACCCCTCATCCTCAAACCCTAAGCTCCTCCCCTTCTGCAGGGGGGAGACCATCACTGTGTTAGTGCTGGAGCAAAGAAACGGCTGGCTGTACGGGCGATCTGAAACCTGAGGTGAGAGAGAGGAGTGTGTGTGTGTATGTGTGTGTGTGTGTGTGTATGTGTGTGTGTGTGTGTGTGTGTGTTGTGTGTGTGTGTGTGTGTGTGTGTGTGTGTTGTGTGTGTGTGTGTTGTGTGTGTGTGTGTGTGTGTGTGTGTGTGTGTGTGTGTGAGTGAGTGAGTGAGTGTCCTGTTTCCTCACCTTTCACTCTGTATCCTCACCTGTTTCCTCACCTGTCTCTCTCTGTTTCTTCACCTGTTTCCCCATCTATCTCTCTTGTTTCCTTACCTGTTTCCTCGCCTGTTTCCTCACCTGTTTCTTCACCTGTCTCTCTGTTTCTTCACCTGTCTCTCTGTTTTCTCACCTGTTTTCCTCAGCTGTCACTCGGTTTCCTCACCTGTTTCCCAATCTATCTCTCTTGTTTCCTTACCTGTTTTCCTCGCCTGTTTCCTCACCTGTTTCCTCACCTGTCTCTCTGTTTCCTCACCTGTCTATCTGGTTCCTTACCTATTTCCTCCACCTGTGTCCTCTGTCCTCAGGCAGGGCTGGTTTCCTGCAGCCTACGTTGCTCCTGTGGAGGATTTCTCCAACACTTTAGCAACCAGGTAGGAAATAATGTCAGAGCATTGGGGATATGAACAGAGATGGGGTCGTTACTCAAAAAAAGTAATATATTACTTACTCTGTTACTCTCATAAGTTACTCGTTACTTTACTCGTTTCTTTACATTACTTTTGCGTTACTCAGCAACAGCCTATAGCCAAAACTTAAAAACTTAGGCCTACATGTGCACATGCATAACAATTACTATTGCAAATAGAGAATGCAATTCCTGAAGAAATGACTAGTGGGAATGCTTTATGCTGAAAAGCTGACACTAAACTGCTATTCTGAAATGTAATGTGTAAGAAGAAAGTGAAGAAGTTAGATTGAAATTATACATGAACACTGGGGGCTTCTCTTATCGTGTCCACCAAGGCAGTCAGTTACAGGCTTGGTTAGATGTGGTTCAGCCACAGCTGAACACATTGCTGTCCCTTCTCATTAAACTCTGCCAAGTCCGATGTTGTGCAGGGTTGCTCCAGCAGGGGGCATATCAGGAGATGTTGCATGGTTTGTGGTTCAATGCCGCAGTCACACACAACGTCCCCGTCATTTAGGTATCCCCATTTGGCGAGAGTGGCTTTTGCACGTCCAACACCAGATCTTATTCTGTTTAGGCATTTCCACACTGCGTAGTTGGTGTCTGCTCCATGGGGCAGTGCCTCGCTCGCCTTTAGCTCCATTGTTGTTGCTGATGGGAAGTCTTTCTTCCCACCGAGTGACTCTTTCACTGCTTATGCTCGGTGTTCCGAGGGGTGGGACGCTCTTCAGGAAACTTTTCCTGGATTTAAGGCGGCTTTTGGCTGGCACATGGCCAAAGAGAAGATGTCTTTGGTCAGTAGACTGTTGTTTGTCTGGTGGGGCTATGCCTGCCAGGATGTACAGACGGTCTGTAGGTGTTGATTTCAGGCAGCCTGTGATAATGCGGCAGCTAGCATTGAGGGCGGGATCCAGCTTCTTGGCATGGGAAGCTCGTTTCCCATACTGGGCAGGCATACTCGGCAGCTGAGTAGCAGAGGGCTAGTGCGGTTGACTTCAGAGTCTGTGGGTTTGCACCCCAGGTCGTGCCGGTGCCGATGATGTTATTTCTCGCACTCACTTTGCACTTAGTCTTCTCAGTGTGGGTCTTAAAAGAGAGGCATCTGTCCAGGGTTACCCCTAGGTAGACTGGGTGCTCACAGTGTTCAAGGGAGGTTCCTGACCAGCTGACCTTCAGTTGGCGCTTGGCTTCACGGTTTCTCAGGTGGAAGGCACACACCTGTGTCTTAGATGGGTTTGCACGTAGGTGGTTCTCTTCATACTAAGGTGTTAGCTCTTCCAGAGCGTTAGAGAGTCTGTCTTCCACAGTTTTGAAATCAGTGGCTTGTGCACCTATGCCAAGATCGTCTGCATAGATGAAGCGGCGGTGTCTACACTTTTTGGTTGGTCGTTGGTGTAGATGTTAAAGAGAAGTGGTGCAAGCACACTTCCCTGTGGGAGGCCATTCCTGAGTCTTCGCCACTTGCTTTTCTTTCCTCCTAGCTCAACGAAGAAGTGCCTATTTTCAAGCATGCTTTCAATCAGCTCTGTCAGGCGGGTGGCTCTTGTGGTCTCCAGGATCTATACTGAGGAGACGTCTATGTTGACTGTGTCATAGGCAGCTGAGAGGTCGACAAACACCGCAGTTACCATCCCTTCCTCATATCCGTCTTCGATGTACTGGTGAGGTTGAGTACTTGGCTAGTTGTCGACTTGCCAGGGTGGAAACCTGCTTGTTCAGGGATGAGGTGTTCGTCAACAAAGGCACCAATTCTGTTGAGGGATCAACGTTCAAAGAGTTTGTAGGTGTGGCTCAAAAGTGAGATTGGTTTGAAGTTCTTGGGAGCGGATGGTTCTTTCCCAGGTTTCAGCAGTGCTATAATGTGGGCTTTCTTCCAGATGTTAGGAAGCTTGTGTGTTGTTAAGCACTCATTGTAGAGCTGTAGGAGCCACGTCTTTGCCTTGTGACCGAAGTGCTTGATCTGTTCCGTTGCGATAGTATCCAGTCCAATTGCCTTTCCTGGTTTGAGGATAGAGATTCCCCCTTCCAGCTCCTCCATAGTGAGCTGTCTTGTAAAAGCAGGGTCCTCGATGTATTTCTTGCGGTTCAGCTTGGTCTTTTTCCCTCTCGTTCTACTCTTTCCATTTTCGAGCAATTGGTTGGCAACTTGGTTGGCCGTGACTTTTGGGTGCTGAGGAGCTGCTTTAGGGTCACCTCGTAGATTGTGAATAAGTGCCCATGCTTTCTTGCTGTTTTTTGACATGTCTGTGGACTGTATAAGAGCATTCCAGGTCTTGCTTCGCTCTTGGGCAATGCTTACCATCACCTTCTCGCCTTGGGTAGTTGTTTAATCTGAGAAGGGAACTGCTTCAAACATGCTGACGTAGTTGTCATAGAGTCCTGCACAGTCCTTTGAAAGTCCCCGGTATATATTCAACTCTACATCCTCGTGGGATATGTTTCCGAGCAGTTTTCAGCACCAGGTTAGCAAATTGGTCGTAGTTCTCGCTAACTGGTATTATGTTTGTGATCTTTTCTACCAGCTCGTTGGTGAAACCTTTCCAGTCTGCTTTCTTGTAATTGAAGCGCCTTTTAAAGGGCACAATGGTTGGACTACAGCCGCATTGATTAGGATCCCAATGGGGCGGTGTTGGCTTGATGGAATAGGGTCCAGCACCGTCTTTTCACAGAGTCCAGCGATGTTACTTGTGACCATGGTGAGATTCTGGGTTGTAACCACGTTTCCAGCGAGCACTGAAAAACGAGTGTGGTAGCTTGGGGTCATGGATCAGACTTAGTTGGTTAGTATCCATCCAGTCCTCTACTGCTTCTCCATCCTTGTTCATTTCAAGGTAGCCCCACTGGGTACTGTGGCTGTTGAAATCACCAATAACGATCTGTGGTTTGCCGTGTATTTTGGGGATTGGCTGGGAAAATACAAAGTCTACAGGTGGTGGTTTGTAGACAGATGTTACTACAACACTGCTTAGCTCAACAGATAGGACTTCGATATTATGGCCACCTGACATATCTGTATCTTCTATAGCTGAGCCTGTTTTTACAAAAATAGCACTGCCGTACTGCCGGTGAGGTCGCTCAATGGCCAGGACCATTCCTGGTATGGTGGGGCGATTGTTTTCACTCCCTCTGTGCGTCTCTTGCAAGCAGAGGACGTCACAGTGTTGCTTGCTGCATAGGTCGGCTAAGATGGTTTGTTTTGCAGAGGAGAACCCTTCAATGTTCACAGATATGACTGTCAGTGCCGGTCTTGAGGGGGTACCTCGTTTACGGCATCGTCCTTTGTGTCTTTCTCCCGGCATGGTGTTTTCTCTTGGTGTTCTGTGGCTTACTTACAGCTTTCAGCGTAGCTTGTAGCGTAGCTTGTGCAGACTAGCTTGCGGCTAGCGTAGCTTGTGGCTTGTAGCGTAGCTTGTGGCTGTTTTGTAGCTTGTAACTGTTGCTTGTAGTGGTGATAGGATTAGCAGTATTTAGTCGATCTAGTTGATCTTGTCGATCTTGTCGATCTCGTCAATACTCCCAGGGCCGCGACATGGACGCTCCTTTCATGACCCCACTGGGGGCTTGCATGTGTGATGAGAGAAGAAAATAAAGTAAAAAGGCTTGGGAAAGCAGCAGAATATTTGAACTGCAAACTTTTGAACTAACTTGATGGTGAATGATCTGTCGCCATGGCAACGGTATTTGACGATATCCCATAATATGCTTAGATGCGTTGATGGCTGCATCGTTACCAAACCTGTGAAGTTTTGGGCCATTTGGAGCATTTTCACTGAAGTTTTGAGAACACCATGTTTCATGGCGAGCATTGTGTTGCCATGGCAACGGCATTTGAAGAAATCTCAAAACTGTCCCGTAGATGTCTTCACGGCTGGACTGTTAGCACACATGTGAAGTTTGAGCACTTTTTGAAAATGTTCATAGGAGTTATAGCGACAGCGTCTTTTAATAGCGAGGGATGCATTTCTATGGAAACGCCATATGATCAAACCCCATAATTGACGTAGAGCTGTTGAGGGCTGGACCGTTAACCATTATCTGAAGTGTGGTGCTGTTTTGACCCTTTTCATAGGCGTCACGACAACATCGTGTTTTATGGCGAGGGATGCGTTTCCATGGAAACGGCATATGATGACACCCCATAATTGAGTAGAGCTGTTGAGGGCAGGACCATTAACCTTTATCTGGAGTCTGCTGCTCTGAGCATGTCAGTTGGAGTGATGACATCATCGTGTTCCATTACACAGGTGTTTATAGTTGAGCTAACGAGGCGTGCAGAGATCACAGGTTTCCATTGTTCTGAATGAGAGATAAACCTCTTACATGTGAACGTTTTGTGGAAGAACCGTAACAGATATCTGTGAAATTTCAAAACGTGAAGCATGTCAAGGAACTTGAGCATCTGAAGTGTACTTTTTTTGTAGTTTCGGGTTAATAATGTGGCCTTTCTAGCAGTTTAACTAAAGGTGTGCGGCTGCTGTGGTGGGGAAAGATGAGGCTGAACTTACAATGGGTTTTAATGGAGGCATGTTGAAAGTTTTTGTCACTTCATGCCCTCAAGAGGCATTTTGTTGAATTATTTTGCTTAATTTTTTTATCTTTCAAGCTACGAGATGTTTTCCTACGTTTGTCATGAAATTATATCTCAGGAATGTAGGATTTGGGAATTATGGCAATTTTAAAAGAGAATATGATGGCAAAATTAAATTTGTCCTCCACTCTAGCTGTGACATCACGCACTCTAAAATCTGAAGAAGGCCTCTTTACCAAGGTCTGAACAATGTTTAATATCTGTAAAAGTAAGAATCAGATTTAAAAGTTGTTTTACACGAATAATGTCAGAAAGATGTGTAACATTTCAAAGTTGGAATGAGGTTTCTGAGTGAAAGTATGAAGGAGCAGTTAGCAGTTGAAGTTGCATGAAGATTGTTGAAGTCTGAAGAGTTCTCCATTGACTTCCATGTTAAAAATGGGATGTATTATGGAATGTATCTCTGGAATTATGAAAGTTATGAATGATAAAATAGCCATTGATTCCTGACCGAGCTGAACGTTTTGATGTTTGAACAGAGTTTCTGCGATGTTCAATGCGGGAGCAGAAGAGGCGCAAAATAACCCGGCGGAATAATAAATAATTTTGTGCGTAGCAGAACAGATAGTGGGAATGCTGTGTCAGCATTCCCACTAAATAAGGAAGACATAACATAAGTTAATAACGGTGAACATTCTAGTTTTTGCTGCTTGTTTGGAGTCGGCACCCACTCAACATCATCACTGTGGATCTTTAGCTTGGTGTTAGCATGTTGCCTCTGCAGGTGCTTGGAGAGGTTTGATGTTGTTGTGTTTGCAGCAGAGCACCTTACCGTCACATTCCTGTCCTTTCTTCAGACACATTTAAAATAATGGGCATACCTCCACCCCTCGAAAGTTATAGCTGTCTCTGTCTCAGTCTCAGTCTGCAGCTCAACCCCTGTGACGGCTGCATGTGGACGCGCAAATGTTACGAAAATATAAACCTGCGGTGGAAACCCCTCTAGTGACTTGAAATATTTAAAATGTTAAAAGTTAGACCATCACATTTACCAATCGTATCTACCCCTGGAACTAGCTAAACTAGTTATAAATGTTTATTATTTACTGTCGTGTCGGGTCACTCGTTCACTGGATCAGCGAGCTGCATGAGACACAGACGGGCTGTCAGGAGAGGGGGAGGAACAGAGAAACCCGCCGTGTTATTACCCAAAGTTACTGTAAACTTCTGAATAATGTAGTAACTACTAGTTTAGTCTGTCAAAGGGTGTGTACTTTGGAACGCGTGACACCCAACTCTGGATATGAAACACTTTTCCTCTGATTTGCAAAAAATGTAAGTCATTCTCATAGTTTTTTACTCATTTTCTAAATATTATTATTTTCAGGCGTAATTTTACATATATATTTTGATATCTTCTGTCTTTCTTTTGTCTTATTTATTGTCTGTGAGCCCCAGTTTGAGTGTATGGCAAGCACTTTAGGTTGCATTTGTAAAGTGTGCTTTATTATATTCTTACTTTAGATTGAGAGAAATCCTCCTAGATTATAATAGTTTTAAATGATTAATGAAACTTCCCTATTCTCGACTTTGTAATTACATTTTAATTTCTTTCCAGGGTTTGTTTGCTTGTTTACTTTCAGGTTTCCAGAATGGATTCCTTTTTGTATATTTATTTTTGAACAAGCTGTATTGTTGTATATGAAGGAATATATACATAAAGCATGCATTTTAATTTTACTTTATTTTGATTACCTTGCCTTGAACAAGACACTGAATTCCTCACATTTGTACGAGCACTTCTTTCATTTACAGCTAGATACTAAAAACTCAGATCTGATTGAAAATATTAGAGCAAAATGACCGAAAATGTAATTTATTTGGCTAATTAGGAAATACTATAAAGTCTTTAGGTAATGCACATGTTCTGTTATCTGCGAAGCCACAGCATGAACAACCTGCTGGACCCGACTGACAGCTACACCGACCAATCAGAGAGCAGCTTTGGAGATGTCCCGCCCCCGGCCACGCCCAATCGCAGAGCCTCCTCCTGCTCATCCCCCCTCCCTGAGAGAAAGGTGGAGGCGGCTTCAGAGACCAAACCCCCCCCTCACCCCCCTCCTCCTCTCTCGTCCAATCAGAGAAGGAGCTCCACAGAGTTCAGACCCATCTCCCCCCTCCCTGAGAGAAAGGGGGAGGCGGCCTCGGATCTGAGGGTAACTTTCTTCCTTCTTTTTTAAAATGTACTTTAAAGGTCATCTATTATTTAAAATCCCCTTCTTCATGTCTCTTTTACATCAACATGTGTCCCCTCTTCTTCATGTCTCTTCTACATCAACATGTGTCCCCTCTTCTTCATGTCTCTTCTTCATCAACATGTGTCCCCTCTTCTTCATGTATCTTCTACATCAACATGTGTCCCCTCTTCTTCATGTCTCTTCTACATCAACATGTGTCCCCTCTTCTTCATGTCTCTTCTACATCAACATGTGTCCCCTCTTCTTCATGTCTCTTCTACATCAACATGTGTCCCCTCTTCCTCATGTCTCTTCTACATCAACATGTGTCCCCTCTTCTTCATGTCTCTTCTACATCAACATGTGTCCCCTCTTCTCCATGTCTCTTCTCCATCACCATGTCTCCCCTCTTCTTCATGTCTCTCCTACATCAACATGTGTCCCCTCTTCTTCATGTCTCTTCTACATCAACATGTGTCCCCTCTTCTTCATGTCTCTTCTACATCAACATGTGTCCCCTCTTCTTCATGTCTCCTCTACATCAACATGTGTCCCCTCTTCTCCATGTCTCTTCTACATCACCATGTGTCCCCTCTTCTCCATGTCTCGTCTACATCACCATGTGTCCCTCTTCTTAATCTCTCTTCTACATCACCAGGTGTCCCCTCTTCTCCATGTTTCTTCTACATCACCAGGTGTCCCCTCTTCTCCATGTCTCTTCTACATCACCAGGTGTCCCCTCTTCTTCATGTCTCTTCTACATCAACATGTGTCCCCTCTTCTCCATGTCTCTTCTACATCAACATGTGTCCCCTCTTCTTCATGTCTCTTCTACATCAACATGTGTCCCCTCTTCTTCATGTCTCTTCTACATCAACATGTGTCCCCTCTTCTTCATGTCTCCTCTACATCAACATGTGTCCCCTCTTCTCCATGTCTCTTCTACATCACCATGTGTCCCCTCTTCTCCATGTCTCTTCTACATCACCATGTGTCCCCTCTTCTTCATGTCTCTTCTACATCACCAGGTGTCCCCTCTCCTCCATGTCTCTTCTACATCAACATGTGTCCCCTCTTCTTCATGTCTCTTCTACATCAACATGTGTCCCCTCTTCTTCATGTCTCTTCTACATCAACATGTGTCACCTCTTCTTCATGTCTCTTCTACATCAACATGTGTCCCCTCTTCTCCATGTCTCTTCTACATCAACATGTGTCCCCTCTTCTTCATGTCTCTTCTACATCAACATGTGTCCCCTCTTCTTCATGTCTCTTCTACATCAACATGTGTCCCCTCTTCTTCATGTCTCCTCTACATCAACATGTGTCCCCTCTTCTCCATGTCTCTTCTACATCACCATGTGTCCCCTCTTCTCCATGTCTCTTCTACATCACCATGTGTCCCTCTTCTTAATCTCTCTTCTACATCACCAGGTGTCCCCTCTTCTCCATGTCTCTTCTACATCAACATGTGTCCCCTCTTCTTCATGTCTCTTCTACATCAACATGTGTCCCCTCTTCTTCATGTCTCTTCTACATCAACATGTGTCCCCTCTTCTTCATGTCTCTTCTACATCACCATGTGTCCCCTCTTCTTCATGTCTCTTATACATCAACATGTGTCCCCTCTTCTCCATGTCTCTTCTACATCACCATGTGTCCCCTCTTCTTCTTGCCTCTTCTACATCAACATGTGTCCCCTCTTCTTCATGTCTCTTCTACATCAACATGTGTCCCCTCTTCTTCATGTCTCTTCTACATCAACATGTGTTCCCTCTTCTTCATGTCTCTTCAACATCACCATGTGTCCCCTCTTCTCCATGTCTCTTCAACATCACCATGTGTCCCCTCTTCTCCATGTCTCTTCTACATCAACATGTGTCCCCTCTGTGTAAAGAGACTCTGAACGTTTCAGGAACAAAGATTCTCTCTCTTTTTGATCCATTTCTATAAAAACCTGCCTGAAAATGAGCTGATCAGATTTTGGCCACTTGATGATGTCATAACGATGTTTTGTCTTGTGTAACCATTAACCAATCAGCAACCAAGGTACCCCCCCCCCCCCCCCTTATCACCTGAATCTCCTCCTAGAGCACCATTGAGTTATTTGTAACCAAATGTCTCTCAGAGGGGCGTGGGGAGGGGCTCCTTATTTTCATCTGAAGTAACAGACAGAGAATCAGCACTTTGGAAACAGGGCTGAAACAGAGGGGATTATGGGTAATGCTGCAATGATCTGTTTAGTGCTTCAGCCAATCAGAGACAGGCTCTGGATATATCTGAGACCTTTGATAAATTGATGAAAAACAGTTTAATAGGGGTCTTGATATTTTCAATACTCTCTTTTTAGGCGTTATCCCCCCACGGACAGCCTGACAACCCGCTGTTCCCCAGGTACATGTTTTCCTGTTGGATCAATATTTGCTGTCTTTGATGATTTCTCAGATCTTAGTTGAGTAAAAGTAGAAGTACTCAGATCTTGTAGGTTGGTCCCTAATTCCAAACACACATTTTTAAACGAATACCCCAAATTCCTTTGAAGCTTTCACACTATGTACAATCAATATTTTCCATCTTCTGTCTGGGCACTGTTGTTAGATGTGTGTGTGTGTGTGTGTGTGTGTGTGTGTGTGTGTGTGTGTGTGTGTGTGTGTGTGTGTGTGTGTGTGTGTGTGTGTGTGTGTGTGTGTGTGTGTGACACTGTGTTTTTGTTTCAGAGGCACCAACCCTTTTGCCACGGTGAAGCTGCGACCCACCACCACCAACGACAGATCCTCTCCTCACATCCACTGATGTGTAACCGTATGAAGACAACGTTTCTGTTTCAGAATAATTAAATAACTCCTGAAGTGAAGTAAACATTTGGTCTACCTATGTTGTAAATGTATTATCTTTTCAATTTCCACACAGCATCTATTGCACGTCTGTCCGTCCTGGGAGAGGGATCCCTCCTCTGTTGCTCTCCCTGAGGTTTCTCACATTTTTTCCCCTTAAACTGTGGGTTTTCTCCGGAAGTTTTTCCTTGTACGATGTGAGGGTCTAAGGATAGAGGGTCTAAGGACAGAGGGTCTGAGGACAGAGGGTCTGAGGACAGAGGGTCTAAGGACAGAGGGTCTGAGGACAGAGGGTCTAAGGACAGATGGTCTAAGGACAGAGGGTGTCGTATTGTCATACTGATATTCTGTACAAACTGTGAAGTCCACTGAGACAAATGTAACATTTGTGATATTGGGCTATATAAATAAACATTGATTGATTGATTGAAGTGTTACAAGGTTTTCAGCCACAGCGGGAGGTTTGTGAGTTTGTGTACAGTTTTAGATGTGTGTTATTGTACTAAGAGTTGAAGTGATACTGTAGGACGTCTTAATCAGTTAAATATCACAACCACACACATTTGACGTTTTTTATCTCTTTGTACAGTCTGTGCATTTTCTATAGATCTGTTTGTAACTTATAGTAAAACATACTACAGAATATTTAGACATTTTGGGAATTAAACAAACTTGCTTTCTTGCTGAGAGTTAGATGAGATATCCATCTGCTAAATATGAAGCTAAGCTAGTTTATCTTAAAGACCGGAAACGTTGGAAATGGATTAAATCTGCGTACAGCACATATTTTGTTTTCTTACCTCCTGACAACTGTTGAGAGTCGGTGAGGTCCTGATAATTTATTCCGGTAGATTATTCTGACCTACTAATTGACCTGACCGAAGTTATTGAGTCTATGTAAGTTTACTGCTTGGCTCAGATCCACCAACGTCAGCAAGATCTCACCTCTATTAACTCCCCGAAGAACCAGGTTCAATTAACTGCTGTTTCAATTCAGACGACTCTTTTTAATCTGTTTAAGGGATCCCGAAGGATTTTGATATCAGTAAATGAGGTGTGGTCCTACCTAAGTGTGAGTGTGGCAGGGTGCAATCTTACCTTGGAACCAGGAGAGGAGAGCACAGATGTTCTTTTAGTTGTCCCAGTCCAAAAGGTGAGATCAGTTTATTTGAAGAAAAATAGGTCCAAACTAATACAGGGTTTTTACCTTCTCTCTTTAACACATTATAATCATACGAAACATATCATGCTGGTGTTATATTTTTTATCTAAAACCTTAATTCATATTTCTCCCATTAAAGTCTTTTGACGAAATTCAAAAATAATTTCCTCGTGATGGTGTAGGTTTTCTAATTAGATCTAACATCCTGATACATTTTCATGTCTTCCAGGCAGGGCTAACTAAAATCATTAGTTCTAAGATCCTGTACGTTTAATAACGTCTTCCAGGCAGAGCTAACTAAAATCATTAGTTCTAAGATCCTGTACGTTTAATAACGTCTTCCAGGCAGAGCTAACTAAAATCATTAGTTCTAAGATCCTGTACGTTTAATAACGTCTTCCAGGCAGAGCATTCCACTCAGCAAACACATCTCCCATCAAATCATTCCACTCAGCATTCAACCAAGAAATTTGAGAGATATTTACCAAGTCCGAGAGAACCTTACTGAGAGCAATTTACCCAGCTCTGAGGGCCAGAGCCTACCGGGAGAGAGTATACCAGGGGAAACCCCCTCTCTCTTTCTCGCTCCCAAAAAAACAGTCTTTTTATGCTCAAAAAACCGGATAGAAAAACCCCCAAAACACCTCCTCTATACCCAACCAATGAAACAAACTGGGCATGGCC
>JAPTMU010000677.1:0-29487 GCA_028583405.1 Pogonophryne albipinna
CATAATACTCTGACATCCATAATACTCTGACATCCCATACTACTCTGACATCCCATAATACTCTGACATCCCATACTACTCTGACATCCCATAATACTCGACATCCCATAATACTCTGACATCCCATACTACTCTGACATCCCATAACTCTGACATCCCATACTACTCTGACATCCCATAATACTCTGACATCCATACTACTCTGACATCCCATAATACTCTGACATCCCATACTACTCTGACATCCACATATACTCTGACATCCCATACTACTCTGACATCCCATACTACTCTGACATCCCATAATACTCTGACATCCCATACTACTTGACATCCCATACTACTCTGACATCCCATAATACTCTGACCTCCCATACTACTCTGACATACCATAATACTCTGACATCCCATACTACTCTGACATCCCATAATACTCTGACATCCCATAATACTCTGACATCCCATACTACTATGACATCCCATAATACTCTGACATCCCATAATACTCTGACATCATACTACTCTGACATCCCATACTACTCTGACATCCCATAATACTCTGACATCCCATAATACTCTGACATCCATAATACTCTGACATCCCATAATACTCTGACATCTCATACTACTCGACATCCATAATACTCTGACATCCCATAATACTCTGACATCCCATACTACTCTGACATCCCATAATACTCTGACATCCCATAATACTCTGACATCCCATAATACTCTGACATCCCATACTACTCTGACATCCCATACTACTCTGACATCCCATAATACTCTGACATCCCATAATACTCTGACATCCCATAATACTCTGACATCCCATACTACTCTGACATCCCATACTACTCTGACATCCCATAATACTCTGACATCCCATAATACTCTGACATCCCATACTACTCTGACATCCATAATACTCTGACATCCCATACTACTCTGACATCCCATAATACTCTGACATCCCATACTACTCTGACATCCCATAATACTCTGACATCCCATAATACTCTGACATCCCATAATACTCTGACATCCCATACTACTCTGACATCCCATAATACTCTGACATCCCAT
This sequence comes from Pogonophryne albipinna, assembly GCA_028583405.1. Classification (NCBI taxonomy): domain Eukaryota; kingdom Metazoa; phylum Chordata; class Actinopteri; order Perciformes; family Artedidraconidae; genus Pogonophryne; species Pogonophryne albipinna. The sequence goes on from JAPTMU010000677.1 coordinate 1,090, forward strand.
ACTACTCTGACATCCCATAATACTCTGACATCCCATACTACTCTGACATCCCATAATACTCTGACATCCCATAATACTCTGACATCCCATAATACTCTGACATCCCATACTACTCTGACATCCCATAATACTCTGACATCTCATACTACTCTGACATCCCATACTACTCTGACATCCCATAATACTCTGACATCCCATACTACTCTGACATCCCATAATACTCTGACATCCCATACTACTCTGACATCCCATAATACTCTGACATCCCATACTACTCTGACATCCCATAATACTCTGACATCCCATAATACTCTGACATCCCATAATACTCTGACATCCCATACTACTCTGACATCCCATAATACTCTGACATCCCATACTACTCTGACATCCCATAATACTCTGACATCCCATACTACTCTGACATCCCATAATACTCTGACATCCCATACTACTCTGACATCCCATAATACTCTGACATCCCATAATACTCTGACATCCCATAATACTCTGACATCCCATACTACTCTGACATCCCATACTACTCTGACATCCCATAATACTCTGACATCCCATAATACTCTGACATCCCATACTACTCTGACATCCCATAATACTCTGACAGCTTCAAGTGGAGCCAGAACTGCTTTCCAGAATACCAATCAGGGTTATTATGGAGGCGTTCCATGACTGTAAAACTGTGTGTGTGTGTGTGCGTGTGTGTGTGCGTGTGTGTGTATGTGTGTGTGTATGTGTGTGTGTGTGTGTGTGTGTGTGTGTGTGTGTGCGCGTGTTTGTGTGCGTGCATTTGTGTGCGTGTGTGTGCGTGCGTGCGTGCGTGCGTGTGTGTGTGTGTGTGTGCGTGCGTGCGTGTGTGTCCGCGCGTGTGTGTGTGTGTGCGTGTGTGTGTGTGTGTGTGCGTGTGTGTGTATGTGTGTGTGTGTGTGTGTGTGTGCGTGCGTGCATGTGTGTGTGTGTGTGTGCGTGCGTGCGTGCGTGTGTGTGTGTTTGTTTGTGTGTTTGTTTGTGGACTCAAACACAACACAGTGATTGTTGAGGAAGAGGAGGAGGAGGAAGAGGAGGAGGAGGACAAGATGCCTTTGTGGTCCGCGGGACAAAGAGGCGCTCTCAGTTTACAGTTCACTGCAGACGCCTCGACAGCAGACCTCCACCAGCTCCTCGTTCACTCCTCGTTCACTCCTCATTTTACTCCTGGTCCTCCTGGTCCTCCTGTTTTTACTCCTGGTCCTCCTGGTTTTACTCCTGGTCCTCCTGGTCCTCCTGGTTTTACTCCTGGTCCTCCTGGTCCTCCTGGTTTTACTCCTGGTCCTCCTGGTTCTCCTGGTTTTACTCCTGGTCCTCCTGGTTTTACTCCTGGTCCTCCTGGTTCTCCTGCAGAATCATGCAGCACCTCCTCTGGCTCCTGCTGTGCTGCGGGATGCTCCCTCTGGGTGAGTCTCTCTCTCCTTTAGAGATTTAAAGAGCTCAGAATAGCTCAGAGGTCCTGAGGGTCTCAGGGTCTGTCTGAGGGTCTGTCTGAGGGTCTGAGGGTCTGTCTGAGGGTCTGTCTGAGGGTCTGAGGGTCCGTCTGAGGGTCTGAGGGTCCGTCTGAGGGTCTGAGGGTCTGTCTGAGGGTCTGTCTGAGGGTCTAAGGGTCGGTCTGAGGGTCTGTCTGAGGGTCTGTCTGAGGGTCTGTCTGAGGGTCTGAGGGTCTGTCTGAGGGTCTGTCTGAGGGTCTGAGGGTCTGTCTGAGGGTCTGTCTGAGGGTCTGTCTGAGGGTCTGAGGGTCTGTCTGAGGGTCTGTCTGAGGGTCTAAGGGTCTGTCTGAGGGTCTGAGGGTCTGTCTGAGGGTCTGTCTGAGGGTCTGTCTGAGGGTCTGAGGGTCTGTCTGAGGGTCTGTCTGAGGGTCTGTCTGAGGGTCTGAGGGTCTGTCTGAGGGTCTGTCTGAGGGTATAAGGGTCTGTCTGAGGGTCTGAGGGTCTGTCTGAGGGTCTGTCTGAGGGTCTGAGGGTCTGTCTGAGGGTCTAAGAGTCTGTCTGAGGGTCTGAGGGTCTGTCTGAGGGTCTGTCTGAGGGTCTGTCTGAGGGTCTGTCTGAGGGTCTGAGGGTCTGTCTGAGGGTCTGTCTGAGGGTCTGTCTGAGGGTCTGAGGGTCTGTCTGAGGGTCTGTCTGAGGGTCTGAGGGTCTGTCTGAGGGTCTGTCTGAGGGTCTGTCTGAGGGTCTGTCTGAGGGTCTGTCTGAGGGTCTAAGGGTCTGTCTAAGGGTCTGTCTAAGGGTCTGTCTGAGGGTCTGAGGGTCTGTCTGAGGGTCTGTCTGAGGGTCTGTCTGAGGGTCTGAGGGTCTGTCTGAGGGTCTGTCTGAGGGTCTGAGGGTCTGTCTGAGGGTCTGAGGGTCTGTCTGAGGGTCTGTCTGAGGGTCTGAGGGTCTGTCTGAGGGTCTGTCTGAGGGTCTAAGGGTCTGTCTAAGGGTCTGTCTAAGGGTCTGTCTGAGGGTCTGAGGGTCTGTCTGAGGGTCTGTCTGAGGGTCTGAGGGTCTGAGGGTCTGAGGGTCTGTCTGAGGGTCTGTCTGAGGCGTATTGAAACCTTATAAACAAATCCATTAAAAACGAGTTCTTAATAATAATAATATCTCCTCAGGTTCCGCTCTGCGCTGCTACAAGTGCTCCGACTACACCGGGCTGTGCCAGAACGTGCAGGAGTGTACCTTCGAGGACTCCTGCATCTCCCTCAGTGAGAGAGGTGAGTACTCTGTGTACTCTGTGTACTAACATGTACATGTACCTTCGAGGACTCCTGCATCTCCCTCAGTGAGAGAGGTGAGTACTCTGTGTACTCTGTGTACTCTGTGTACTCTGTGTACATGTACCTTCGAGGACTCCTGCATCTCCCTCAGTGAGGTGAGAAGTACTACTCTACTGCTTAGTACATGATGGATTTGATTAGGAGAATGAAGCCATCTTCCTGCGCTCTGAATGTTATACCAACTTCCCTATTTTAAAAAGTTTGACCAACTATTGGCAGCGCTGTATCAGCTATTAGTGATACTTCCTTGTCTCTTCCTATTTTAAGCCACTATTCAGCCCATATTAAAGAAAACTAACTTAGATCCAGCTCTGAACTACAGGCCTATATCTAATCTACCCTTTCTGGGGGACTGCGGCTGTGAGGGGGGGCGGTCGTCTTTCCACCAGAAGGTTGTGGGTTCGATCCCAGCCCATGCAGTCAACATGTCGATGTATCCTTGTGCAAGATACTTAGCCCTGAGTTGCGCCCGATGGCCAACGGTGTGTGAATGTGTGTGAATGTTAGGTCCTAGAGTAAGGAACACTGCTCTGTGTGAATGTTAGGTCCTAGAGTAAGGCACACTGCTCTGTGTGAATGTTAGGTCCTAGAGTAAGGAACACTGCTCTGTGTGAATGTTAGGTCCTAGAGTAAGGCACACTGCTCTGTGTGAATGTTAGGTCCTAGAGTAAGGAACACTGCTCTGTGTGAATGTCAGGTCCTAGAGTAAGGAACACTGCTCTGTGTGAATGTTAGGTCCTAGAGTAAGGTACACTGCTCTGTGTGAATGTTAGGTCCTAGAGTAAGGAACACTGCTCTGTGTGAATGTTAGGTCCTAGAGTAAGGTACACTGCTCTGTGCGAATGTTAGGTCCTAGAGTAAGGTACACTGCTCTGTGTGAATGTTAGGTCCTAGAGTAAGGAACACTGCTCTGTGTGAATGTTAGGTCCTAGAGTAAGGTACACTGCTCTGTGTGAATGTTAGGTCCTAGAGTAAGGCACACTGCTCTGTGTGAATGTTAGGTCCTAGAGTAAGGCACACTGCTCTGTGCGAATGTTAGGTCCTAGAGTAAGGCACACTGCTCTGTGTGAATGTCAGGTCCTAGAGTAAGGTACACTGTTCTGTGTGAATGTTAGGTCCTAGAGTAAGGCACACTGCTCTGTGTGAATGTTAGGTCCTAGAGTAAGGCACACTGCTCTGTGTGAATGTTAGGTCCTAGAGTAAGGCACACTGCTCTGTGTGAATGTCAGGTCCTAGAGTAAGGCACACTGCTCTGTGTGAATGTCAGGTCCTAGAGTAAGGTACACTGCTCTGTGTGAATGTTAGGTCCTAGAGTAAGGCACACTGCTCTGTGTGAATGTTAGGTCCTAGAGTAAGGCACACTGCTCTGTGTGAATGTCAGGTCCTAGAGTAAGGTACACTGCTCTGTGTGAATGTTAGGTCCTAGAGTAAGGTACACTGCTCTGTGTGAATGTTAGGTCCTAGAGTAAGGCACACTGCTCTGTGTGAATGTTAGGTCCTAGAGTAAGGAACACTGCTCTGTGTGAATGTTAGGTCCTAGAGTAAGGCACACTGCTCTGTGTGAATGTTAGGTCCTAGAGTAAGGCACACTGCTCTGTGTGAATGTTAGGTCCTAGAGTAAGGTACACTGCTCTGTGTGAATGTTAAGTCCTAGAGTAAGGCACACTGCTCTGTGTGAATGTTAGGTCCTAGAGTAAGGCACACTGCTCTGTGTGAATGTTAGGTCCTAGAGTAAGGCACACTGCTCTGTGTGAATGTTAGGTCCTAGAGTAAGGAACACTGCTCTGTGTGAATGTTAGGTCCTAGAGTAAGGAACACTGCTCTGTGTGAATGTTAGGTCCTAGAGTAAGGCACACTGCTCTGTGTGAATGTCAGGTCCTAGAGTAAGGAACACTGCTCTGTGTGAATGTTAGGTCCTAGAGTAAGGAACACTGCTCTGTGTGAATGTCAGGTCCTAGAGTAAGGCACACTGCTCTGTGTGAATGTCAGGTCCTAGAGTAAGGAACACTGCTCTGTGTGAATGTCAGGTCCTAGAGTAAGGAACACTGCTCTGTGTGAATGTCAGGTCCTAGAGTAAGGCACACTGCTCTGTGTGAATGTCAGGTCCTAGAGTAAGGAACACTGCTCTGTGTGAATGTTAGGTCCTAGAGTAAGGAACACTGCTCTGTGTGAATGTTAGGTCCTAGAGTAAGGTACACTGCTCTGTGTGAATGTTAGGTCCTAGAGTAAGGAACACTGCTCTGTGTGAATGTTAGGTCCTAGAGTAAGGCACACTGCTCTGTGTGAATGTTAGGTCCTAGAGTAAGGCACACTGCTCTGTGTGAATGTTAGGTCCTAGAGTAAGGCACACTGCTCTGTGTGAATGTCAGGTCCTAGAGTAAGGAACACTGCTCTGTGTGAATGTTAGGTCCTAGAGTAAGGAACACTGCTCTGTGTGAATGTTAGGTCCTAGAGTAAGGCACACTGCTCTGTGTGAATGTTAGGTCCTAGAGTAAGGCACACTGCTCTGTGTGAATGTTAGGTCCTAGAGTAAGGAACACTGCTCTGTGTGAATGTCAGGTCCTAGAGTAAGGCACACTGCTCTGTGTGAATGTCAGGTCCTAGAGTAAGGAACACTGCTCTGTGTGAATGTTAGGTCCTAGAGTAAGGCACACTGCTCTGTGTGAATGTTAGGTCCTAGAGTAAGGCACACTGCTCTGTGTGAATGGGTGAACAACATGTAGTATGTAAAGCGCTTTGAGGGGTCGTAAAGACTGGATACAGCGCTATATAAGTACAGCCCATTTACCATTTCTGTCAAAAGTTCTAGAGAAGGTCGTGGCCAACCAACTCACTGCTGCACTGGAGAGGCACAATATGTACGATAAGTTCCAGTCGGGGTTTCGGAAAAAGCACTCCACTGAAACGGCTCTCCTGAGGGTTTCTAACGACACCCTGATGGCTTCTGATGTGGGTGATTGCTCTGTGTTAGTACTTCTTGACCTAAGCTCTGCGTTTGACACTGTAGACCACCATATCCTGATCAAGAGGTTACGTGACTGGGTGGGCATATCTGGCATAGCACTAGACTGGTTTGCATCATATCTTGTTGACAGAAGTTTCACCGTCTCGATTGGAGACTTTGTGTCAGACTCCTCTCCCCTGTCCTGTGGTGTCCCGCAGGGCTTGGTCTTGGGGCCTCTGTTATTCTCCCTATATTTGCTAACCTTAGGACAGATCATAAACAGATTTAACATTACATATCACTTATGCGCGGACGATATCCAGCTCCACATTTCATTCAAACCTAGTGAGGCTTTTAGGATATCTAGGCTCTTAGTCTGTCTTAGCGCCATTAAGGACTGGACGGCAGATAACTTCTTACAGCTCAATGCTGATAAGACTGGGGTTCTGGTTGTTGCACCAGAAAAGGTTGTGCCCATGATTTTGAAAAGTATTGGACCATATTCGTCTGCTGCCAACTCCAAACTACGTAACTTAGGGGTAATATTTGACCAATCCGCGTAGTTTGACACCCATGTTAAGCAACTGACGAGATCTTGTTTCTTCCACCTACGAAACATTAGTAAACTGAGATCTGTAGTTTCAACACCCGACCTAGAGATGATTATACATGCGTTTATCTCATCTCGCATTGACTACTGCAACGCATTGTTCTCCTCTCTCAGCATGTCTGCTCTTGGTCGTCTGCAGGCAGTCCAGAATGCAGCTACAAGACTTCTCACCCGGTCAAATAAACGGTCCCACATTACCCCAATACTGAGATCTCTTCACTGGCTCCCTGTAGCTTATAGCAGGGGTTCCCAAACTTTGCCATGCCAAGGACCCCCATATAGCATTATCCTCTGGCGGGGACCCCCCTGTTGCAATTTTTTTTAAATGATGTGTACAAGTGCCTCCCGATAAAACATGCAGTGTGTTGCCACTACATTTGGGGCCTTCTGCCTCATCGAAGCTGTCACTCCGCTTTCTTTGCCTGTCATAGCCCCACTGCCCCATCTGAACACCCACACAACGAGACAAGTCCATTTGAGATGATGTACTCATCTAAAACTTGGAAAACGTCTCTTCATGACGTCTCTACCTTCCAGTGCTTTGTAAAATAATATTTCCTCAACAAAGTTGTCTTCTGAAATAAATCTGATGTATGCAAGCAATTCTGCGACATTTGCTACATCCGTGCTCTCATCCAGCTGCAGAGCGAAATATTCACTAGCTCTCACTTGCTCCAAAAGCTGAGCAGATTTTCACTCTCAATCAATCAATGTTTATTTATAGCCCAATATCACAAATGTTACATTTTTCTCAGTGGACTTCACAGTCTGTACAGAATATCAGTATGACAATACGACACCCTCTGTCCTTAGACCCTCTGTCCTTAGACCCTCTGTCCTTAGACCCTCTGTCCTCAGACCCTCTGTCCTTAGACCCTCTGTCCTCAGACCCTCTGTCCTTAGACCCTCTGTCCTTAGACCCTCTGTCCTTAGACCCTCTGTTCTCATACCCTCTGTCCTCAGAACCTCTGTCCTTAGACCCTCTGTCCTCAGACCCTCTGTCCTTAGACCCTCTGTCCTTAGACCCTCTGTCCTCAGACCCTCTGTCCTCAGACCCTCTGTCCTTAGACCCTCTGTCCTTAGACCCTCTGTCCTTAGACCCTCTGTCCTTAGACCCTCTGTCCTCAGACCCTCTGTCCTTAGACCCTCTGTCCTTAGACCCTCTGTCCTCAGACCCTCTGTCCTTAGACCCTCTGTCCTTAGACCCTCTGTCCTTAGACCCTCTGTCCTTAGACCCTCTGTCCTCAGACCCTCTGTCCTTAGACCCTCTGTCCTTAGACCCTCTGTCCTTAGACCCTCTGTTCTCATACCCTCTGTCCTCAGAACCTCTGTCCTTAGACCCTCTGTCCTCAGACCCTCTGTCCTTAGACCCTCTGTCCTTAGACCCTCTGTCCTTAGACCCTCTGTCCTCAGACCCTCTGTCCTCAGACCCTCTGTCCTTAGACCCTCTGTCCTCAGACCCTCTGTCCTTAGACCCTCTGTCCTTAGACCCTCTGTCCTTAGACCCTCTGTTCTCATACCCTCTGTCCTCAGAACCTCTGTCCTTAGACCCTCTGTCCTCAGACCCTCTGTCCTTAGACCCTCTGTCCTTAGACCCTCTGTCCTTAGACCCTCACATCGTACAAGGAAACACTTCCGGAGAAAACCCACAGTTTAAAGGGAACATGGGAGAAACCTCAGGGAGAGCAACAGAGGAGGGATCCCTCTCCCAGGACGGACAGACGTGCAATAGATGCCGTGTGTAAATTGAAAAGATAATACATTTGCAACATAGGTAGTCCAAATGTTTGGAAATGCATGTGTGTATAATATCCATCCAGGACCTATGATCCAGGACCACAGCCACGACTCAAGATCCAGGGCTCGCGATGCAGGACACAGGACCGCAGGATCATCCATGACTCCGGATCCCAGCGTATATAGACACCAAAAAGAAAGAGATTTGGGGAAGCTGGGTTAATCGGAACATGAGAGTACACAGGTATAGATAGAGAGAAGGAAGAAGTAAGATGTCCCCCGACAAACTAAGCCTATATCAGCAAAACTAGGGGCTGAATCTAATCAGCCCTAACTATAAGCTTTATCAAAAAGGAAGGTCTTAAGCGCACTCTTAAAAACTCTCAGTAGCGGCAGCTCAATTCTGATTGGCTTGAAGGGCGGTCGTGTGATTCAAAAACAAAAAATATGAAAAAAGAGTGGCATAAAAGGACACATAGATTGATAGATATGCAGTTATTAATAACATCTAAAAAAAAAAATCCTATTTCCCTCAAACTTTGAGTGATCCCCCTGGCGGCCCCCCGGGGGGTCGGGGCCCCCACTTTGAAAAACACTGGCTTATAGGATACAGTTCAAAATCTATTTATAAATACACTTTACTTACTAACATGTTATCACTGTACTAACATGTACATAGAGTAGTGTAGTACCCATCTCCCTCAGTGAGAGAGTACTGTTTGGAGATGTTATTACAGTACTGTGTGTACATGTACATGTTATGTACATGGTACATATCAATGAAGTGTCTCTCTACAGGAGGGAAGACGATCCGTCAGTGTCTCCGCTACACAGACTGTGATAACAGTACTGTGTGTGTATGTACTGTGTGTACATGTACATGTTATTACAGTACTGTGTTTACATGTTATTACAGTACTGTGTGTGTATGTACTGTGTGTACATGTTATGTGTTATACATGTTATGTATATATATATTAATGAAGTGTCTCTCTACAGGAGGGAAGACGATCCGTCAGTGTCTCCGCTACACAGACTGTGATAACTCCCGCCTCTCCCAGATGTTTCCGGCTCTTTCCGGCTTCACCTATCGGTGCTGCAGCTCCAACCTCTGTAACTCCGCCCCTGACAACGGGGTTCCCGCGGTAACGCCCCTGCTCGCTGTCGCCGTGGCAACGTCCCTGCTGAACGCCTGGTGGTGCCGGGTGTGACGCAACAACAACAAACAACAATAAACGACCATTTTATAAAGTAAACGTGAACTAAACTGTGTGTCGTTCAGGTTCTCAGGTGCAATTTAATGCATTTATACTTTTTAACAATAAACGCATCAAAAAGGGAATGTTTTGTTGTTTTTTAAAGTGTCTCTACTTTAAAGAGTCCTCTCCTGCTGATGTTCAGGTGTATATCAGTATGTAGTGTCTCTACTTTAAAGAGTCCTCTCCTGCTGATGTTCAGGTGTATATCAGTATGTAGTGTCTCTACTTTAAAGAGTCCTCTCCTGCTGATGTTCAGGTGTATATCAGTATGTAGTGTCTCTACTTTAAAGAGTCCTCTCCTGCTGATGTTCAGGTGTATATCAGTATGTAGTGTCTATACTTTAAAGAGTCCTCTCCTGCTGATGTTCAGGTGTATATCAGTATGTAGTGTCTATACTTTAAAGAGTCCTCTCCTGCTGATGTTCAGGTGTATATCAGTATGTATTGTCTCTACTTTAAAGAGTCCTCTCCTGCTGATGTTCAGGTGTATATCAGTATGTAGTGTCTCTACTTTAAAGAGTCCTCTCCTGCTGATGTTCAGGTGTCTATCAGTATGTAGTGTCTCTACTTTAAAGAGTCCTCTCCTGCTGATGTTCAGGTGTATATCAGTATGTAGTGTCTCTACTTTAAAGAGTCCTCTCCTGCTGATGTTCAGGTGTATATCAGTATGTAGTGTCTCTACTTTAAAGAGTCCTCTCCTGCTGATGTTCAGGTGTATATCAGTATGTTGTGTCTCTACTTTAAAGAGTCCTCTCCTGCTGATGTTCAGGTGTATATCAGTATGTAGTGTCTCTACTTTAAAGAGTCCTCTCCTGCTGATGTTCAGGTGTATATCAGTATGTAGTGTCTCTACTTTAAAGAGTCCTCTCCTGCTGATGTTCAGGTGTATATCAGTATGTAGTGTCTCTACTTTAAAGAGTCCTCTCCTGCTGATGTTCAGGTGTATATCAGTATGTAGTGTCTCTACTTTAAAGAGTCCTCTCCTGCTGATGTTCAGGTGTATATCAGTATGTAGTGTCTCTACTTTAAAGAGTCCTCTCCTGCTGATGTTCAGGTGTATATCAGTATGTAGTGTCTCTACTTTAAAGAGTCCTCTCCTGCTGATGTTCAGGTGTATATCAGTATGTAGTGTCTCTACTTTAAAGAGTCCTCTCCTGCTGATGTTCAGGTGTCTATCAGTATGTAGTGTCTCTACTTTAAAGAGTCCTCTCCTGCTGATGTTCAGGTGTCTATCAGTATGTAGTGTCTCTACTTTAAAGAGTCCTCTCCTGCTGATGTTCAGGTGTATATCAGTATGTAGTGTCTCTACTTTAAAGAGTCCTCTCCTGCTGATGTTCAGGTGTATATCAGTATGTAGTGTCTCTACTTTAAAGAGTCCTCTCCTGCTGATGTTCAGGTGTATATCAGTATGTTGTGTCTCTACTTTAAAGAGTCCTCTCCTGCTGATGTTCAGGTGTATATCAGTATGTAGTGTCTCTACTTTAAAGAGTCCTCTCCTGCTGATGTTCAGGTGTATATCAGTATGTAGTGTCTCTACTTTAAAGAGTCCTCTCCTGCTGATGTTCAGGTGTATATCAGTATGTAGTGTCTCTACTTTAAAGAGTCCTCTCCTGCTGATGTTCAGGTGTATATCAGTGTGTAGTGTCTCTACGTTAAAGAGTCCTCTCCTGCTGATGTTCAGGTGTATATCAGTATGTAGTGTCTCTACTTTAAAGAGTCCTCTCCTGCTGATGTTCAGGTGTATATCAGCATGTAGTGTCTCTACTTTAAAGAGTCCTCTCCTGCTGATGTTCAGGTGTATATCAGTGTGTAGTGTCTCTACGTTAAAGAGTCCTCTCCTGCTGATGTTCAGGTGTATATCAGTATGTAGTGTCTCTACTTTAAAGAGTCCTCTCCTGCTGATGTTCAGGTGTATATCAGCATGTAGTGTCTCTACTTTAAAGAGTCCTCTCCTGCTGATGTTCAGGTGTATATCAGTATGTAGTGTCTCTACTTTAAAGAGTCCTCTCCTGCTGATGTTCAGGTGTATATCAGTATGTAGTGTCTCTACTTTAAAGAGTCCTCTCCTGCTGATGTTCAGGTGTATATCAGTATGTAGTGTCTCTACTTTAAAGAGTCCTCTCCTGCTGATGTTCAGGTGTATATCAGCATGTAGTGTCTCTTCTTTAAAGAGTCCTCTCCTGCTGATGTTCAGGTGTATATCAGTATGTAGTGTCTCTACTTTATAGAGTCCTCTCCTGCTGATGTTCAGGTGTATATCAGTATGTAGTGTCTCTACTTTAAAGAGTCCTCTCCTACTGATGTTCAGGTGTATATCAGTATGTAGTGTCTCTACTTTAAAGAGTCCTCTCCTGCTGATGTTCAGGTGTATATCAGTGTGTAGTGTCTCTACTTTAAAGAGTCCTCTCCTGCTGATGTTCAGGTGTATATCAGTATGTAGTGTCTCTTCTTTAAAGAGTCCTCTCCTGCTGATGTTCAGGTGTATATCAGTATGTAGTGTCTCTACTTTAAAGAGTCCTCTCCTGCTGATATTCAGGTGTATATCAGTATGTAGTGTCTCTTACTTTAAAGAGTCCTCTCCTGCTGATGTTCAGGTGTATATCAGTATGTAGTGTCTCTACTTTAAAGAGTCCTCTCCTGCTGATGTTCAGGTGTATATCAGTATGTAGTGTCTCTACTATAAAGAGTCCTCTCCTGCTGATGTTCAGGTGTATATCACTATGTAGTGTCTCTACTTTAAAGAGTCCTCTCCTGCTGATGTTCAGGTGTATATCAGTATGTAGTGTCTCTACTTTAAAGAGTCCTCTCCTGCTGATGTTCAGGTGTATATCAGTATGTAGTGTCTCTACTTTAAAGAGTCCTCTCCTGCTGATGTTCAGGTGTATATCAGTATGTAGTGTCTCTACTTTAAAGAGTCCTCTCCTGCTGATGTTCAGGTGTATATCAGTATATAGTGTCTCTACTTTAAAGAGTCCTCTCCTGCTGATGTTCAGGTGTATATCAGTATGTAGTGTCTCTACTTTAAAGAGTCCTCTCCTGCTGATGTTCAGGTATATATCAGTATGTAGTGTCTCTACTTTAAAGAGTCCTCTCCTGCTGATGTTCAGGTATATATCAGCATGTAGTGTCTCTACTTTAAAGAGTCCTCTCCTGCTGATGTTCAGGTGTATATCAGTATGTAGTGTCTCTACTTTAAAGAGTCCTCTCCTGCTGATGTTCAGGTGTATATCAGTATGTAGTGTCTCTACTTTAAAGAGTCCTCTCCTGCTGATGTTCAGGTGTATATCAGCATGTAGTGTCTCTTCTTTAAAGAGTCCTCTCCTGCTGATGTTCAGGTGTATATCAGTATGTAGTGTCTCTACTTTAAAGAGTCCTCTCCTGCTGATGTTCAGGTGTATATGTAAGGATGTGCAGTTTTCCCTCCTTCCTCAATTCACCTCCGCAGCTGCTACTCATCTTCCTGATTACCTACTCACCCACACCTGCTTAAATACCCGGCTTCCTCATCCAGTATTCACCAGTTCGTCGTGGAAGATACACTGGTAACACATCGTGAATTCTAGAAAACTAAACCTAGTCTCCAAGTCTAAGTGTTATGCTAAACCTGTATTTCTCTGCCCAGAATCCGTCAACTACTCTGCCTGCCACGTCCAGCCAACACCACCTCGTCTGCGAACCTCGGATTATTATCACTACCAGCTCCAGCCTGCTCACTCTATTGAACTCCGATTCCCCGGCTCATCTCACCCGTGTTCCGCTGCAAATCTCCGAACCCCGGCTCCAGCCTGCTCTCTCCGACATCCTCCGGATCATCAACTACGGACCTCCACTCTCCCCCCCCCAGTAATTCCCAGATCCGGATTAGTAATTCCCCAGCAGTATGGTGTGAGTGTTGAACTTGAAATAAATCATTTTACTTCCATACTCACGTCTCCAGTCTTCCGTGCTTGTATTGAGGGTTCAGCCTGTAAGCGCTCTTTGAGCTTAACAGTACGAACTGGTCACTATGAACCCCTCAAGCACTGGATCGGATCCCTCCACTGTTCAGCAGGCTCTGTCTCATCAGGGAAATCTTCTTGGCCAACATGAACGGTTAATCCAAGTTTTGGTGGAAAGCAATCTTTCCATGACTGAAAGCATCACAAACCTTACTGCCCAGATCTCAGCCCTGACATCTTCCGCTATAATCCCTGTCACCTCAAGTCCTCCTCCTGTATCCACTCCATGCCGGGATTTCCACATCACCGACCCAGATCCTTTTCATGGAGAGGTGGAAAAATGCAAGGGATTCATTTTTCAATGCAATAAGGTATTTCGTCAGCGTTTCTTGTCCTTTCCTTCGGATGTAACCAAGATTAATTATGTTTTGAATTTGCTTCGTGGCAGAGCATTAGACTGGGCTGAAGCACTGAGTTCATCTGTGGATTATGACACCCTTTCCTTTGGAGTTTTTTCTGAACAGTTGTCCATTGTTTTTGATCACCCTGACTACTCCGGCTCTGCTGATAATCGCCTGCTTACACTACAACAAGGGAATCGAACCGTGGCGGATTACTCCATCGAGTTCCGCACACTGGCGGCAGAGGCCCGTTGGGACGAGGCGGCTCTAAGGGCAGTTTTTGTTAAGGGGTTGAAGGATCAACTAAAGGATGAGTTGGCTGCACGAGACGTGCCTGCGGACCTCCAAGCCTTAATTACCCTGGTGTCTCGCCTCGACAGCCGGTTGCGGGAGCGCCGTGCGGAGAAAGCGCAACGTTCTCCTTTTGCTTTTCCAAGTAAACCAAGTTACTCACCCAGATTTGCTCCTTCTGGTTCCACACAGTCTGGATTCACCGATTCCCCTCGCGTGCCTCCTTTGGCTAGGGAGGAACCGATGCAGTTGGGACGTACCGGACTATCTCCAGAGGAACGCCTTCGACGTATGAGGAGGGGTGAGTGCCTGTATTGTGGCAAGTTTGGCCATCTCGTTGCTGTTTGTCCTGTTCGCCCAAACGCAGAAGCTCGTCAGTAAGTTTGGGAGTCCTGACGAGATCACCTTCCCCATCTATTGTTGCCCCAACCCTGCGCCGATTTCTCATTCCTGCCAGACTCTGTACAAGCTCTCAGACCTTGCCCCTCTTTGCCCTCATTGACTCAGGCGCTGAAGATAGTTTTGTAGACCTAGATCTTGCCAACCAGTTGGGACTTAAGTTGGAATTATTACAGGATCCTTTGACTGCTTATGCCTTAAACGGTCAACGCATCTCTAGAGTAACTCAGCAGTCACAACCCGTTACTCTGATTATTTCAGGAAATCACAGAGAACAAATCCAGCTTAAGGTTATTTCCTCTCCAACTACTCCTTTGGTACTTGGTTACCCTTGGCTTCGCACCCACAATCCTCATATTGATTGGGCTGGAGGAAGGATCATTGAATGGAATCAGAAGTGTCACCTTAACTGTCTACAGTCAGCTGTGCCTCCAGTTCCTGTTAACTCGTTACCTGCTCCATGTGTCTCTTCAGATGTAGATTTATCCGGCGTTCCTAACGTTTACCACAACCTGGGTGAGGTCTTCAGCAAGGATAGGGCTCTCTCTCTCCCTCCTCACCGTCCATATGACTGTCCCATTGTTTTGCTTCCTGGGGCTCCGTTACCCACCAGCAAGCTCTATAATCTGTCCCGGCCTGAGAGAGAGGCCATGGAGAAATACATCAGCGATTCCTTGGCTTCTGGAATAATTCGTCCTTCTTCCTCCCCTCTGGGTGCGGGGTTTTTCTTTGTGGACAAGAAGGATAAAACTCTTCGACCCTGTATTGACTTCCGTGGGTTAAATAACATCACAGTTAAGAATAAGTACCCACTTCCCCTGATCAACTCTGCTTTTGAGCCACTTCAAGGTGCCACCATCTTCTCAAAGCTTGATCTCAGAAATGCCTATCACTTGGTTCGTATCCGCCAAGGTGATGAGTGGAAGACTGCCTTTAACACCCCCCTTGGCCACTTTGAGTATCTCGTCATGCCCTTTGGACTCTCCAATGCTCCAGCAGTTTTTCAGTCCCTGGTAAATGATGTCTTGCGTGATTATCTCAACCAGTTTGTCTTTGTGTACATCGACGATATTCTGATCTTCTCCAAGAGCCTGGAGGAACACCAGGGACACGTCAGTCTGGTTCTTCAGAGGCTGCTTGAGAACAAGCTCTACGTCAAAGCAGAGAAGTGTGAGTTTCACCAGGAACGGATCAGTTTTCTTGGATACATCATCCGGCAAGGCAGGTTGGAGGCGGATCCAGGGAAGATTCTCGCAGTCTCAGAGTGGCCAGTCCCCACTTCTCGGAAGGAGTTGCAAAGGTTCCTGGGGTTTGCCAACTTCTATCGCCGGTTCATCAAGGGTTATAGCAAGGTTGCTGCTCCACTCTCCAGTCTCACCTCTATTAAGATTAAGTTCTCCTGGACCCCTGAAGCTAACAATGCTTTTCTTAGACTTAAGTACCTGTTCACTTCAGCTCCCGTTCTCATCCAGCCTGACTCAAGCAGACAATTTGTGGTCGAAGTTGATGCCTCTGACATCGGAGTTGGTGCTGTTCTGTCTCAGACTTCCGGGCCAAGCAACAAGCTTCATCCTTGTGCTTTCTTCTCTCGCCGTCTCTCCCCAGCTGAGAGAAACTACGATGTGGGCAACAGGGAGCTGCTGGCAGTTAAGATGGCATTGGATGAGTGGCGGCACTGGCTCGAGGGCAGCGAGCAGCCATTCCTGGTGTGGACTGACCATAAGAACCTTGAGTACATTCAATCAGCCAAACGGCTAAATTCTCGACAAGCCAGGTGGGCTCTCTTCTTTGGACGCTTCAACTTCACTCTCACCTATCGCCCAGGTTCCAAGAATACTAAGCCTGATGCCCTGTCCAGATCATTCACGTCTGAGGGTCCAGTCTCTACATCGGACTCTATTCTTCCCCAGAGATGTGTTGTGGGAGTCGTCACCTGGGAGATCAGTAACGCTATCCAGGAGGCACTGTTGGAACAACCAGACCCTGGTTGTGGTCCGCCTAACCGTCTGTTTGTCCCAAACTCAGTCCGTTCCCAAGTCCTGCAGTGGGTTCACAGCTCCCGTTTCTCCAACCATCCCGGTGCTAACCGCACACTCTCCCTTCTCAAGAGACATTTCTGGTGGCCAACAGTCGACAAGGATACAAGGGAATTCGTCTCAGCCTGTACAATATGTGCCAGGAGTAAGGCCTCTCATCAGAAACCTGCAGGTTTGCTCCAACCCCTTCCAATCCCTAGTCGACCCTGGTCACATATTGCTCTGGACTTTGTCACCGGTCTGCCCCCCTCTCATGGTAATACGACAATCCTAACTGTTGTTGACCGCTTCTCTAAGTGTGCTCATTTTGTTGCTCTACCCAAGCTCCCCTCAGCCCTGGAAACCTCCCAACTTCTCACCCAGCATGTTGTCCGCCTACATGGAATCCCGGCTGACATCGTCTCTGACCGTGGACCTCAGTTCACCTCCCAAGTTTGGAAGACCTTTTGTCGTTCACTTGGTGCGTCGGTCAGTTTAACTTCAGGGTACCACCCCCAGTCTAATGGTCAAACCGAAAGGGCCAATCAGGACCTGGAATCTGCCCTCCGCTGTGTTGTAAACCGGAATCAGAAGATCTGGAGCTCTCATCTGCCTTGGGTGGAATATTCTCACAATTCCCTCACGTCATCAGCTACAGGACTCTCTCCTTTCGAAGCCTCTCTAGGGTACCAGCCACCCTTGTTTCCCGAAGAGGAGATTGAGTTGGCTGTTCCATTTGTCCAGCCTCATGTTCGTCGGTGCCGTAAGATCTGGAGAGACACTCGATCTGCCCTCCTCCGAACTTCCGCCAAGACCCAGCAATCAGCCAACCGCCGCAGACTTGTTGCTCCCCTTTACACCCCTGGACAGTCGGTTTGGTTGTCCTCCAAGAACATCCCCCTCCTTACAGAGTCCAAGAAGCTGTCTCCCCGGTTTATTGGCCCCTTCCCCATTGAGCGCATAATCAACCCCTCTGCTGTCCGCCTGAAGCTCCCCAGGATCATCAGGATCCATCCCACTTTTCATGTTTCACAAATCAAGCCAGTTCACACCAGTGACTTGTGCCCTCCGGCCATTCCCCCTCCTCCCCCCCGAGTCATTGATGATCATGCTGCCTATACTGTGCATCGACTCTTGGATGTTAGACGCCGGGGTAGGGGCTTACAGTACTTGGTGGATTGGGAGGGTTACAACCTGGAGGAGCGTTGCTGGGTTCCTCGATCTCGGATGATGGACCCCGTTATGGTGAGGGATTTCCACAGGGCTCATCCCGAAAGGCCGGGTGGTCGCCAGGAGGCTCCCGTTGAGGGGGGGGTACTGTAAGGATGTGCAGTTTTCCCTCCTTCCTCAATTCACCTCCGCAGCTGCTACTCATCTTCCTGATTACCTACTCACCCACACCTGCTTAAATACCCGGCTTCCTCATCCAGTATTCACCAGTTCGTCGTGGAAGATACACTGGTAACACATCGTGAATTCTAGAAAACTAAACCTAGTCTCCAAGTCTAAGTGTTATGCTAAACCTGTATTTCTCTGCCCAGAATCCGTCAACTACTCTGCCTGCCACGTCCAGCCAACACCACCTCGTCTGCGAACCTCGGATTATTATCACTACCAGCTCCAGCCTGCTCACTCTATTGAACTCCGATTCCCCGGCTCATCTCACCCGTGTTCCGCTGCAAATCTCCGAACCCCGGCTCCAGCCTGCTCTCTCCGACATCCTCCGGATCATCAACTACGGACCTCCACTCTCCCCCCCCCAGTAATTCCCAGATCCGGATTAGTAATTCCCCAGCAGTATGGTGTGAGTGTTGAACTTGAAATAAATCATTTTACTTCCATACTCACGTCTCCAGTCTTCCGTGCTTGTATTGAGGGTTCAGCCTGTAAGCGCTCTTTGAGCTTAACAGTATATCAGTATGTAGTGTCTCTACTTTAAAGAGTCCTCTCCTGCTGATGTTCAGGTGTATATCAGTGTGTAGTGTCTCTACTTTAAAGAGTCCTCTCCTGCTGATGTTCAGGTGTATATCAGTATGTAGTGTCTCTTCTTTAAAGAGTCCTCTCCTGCTGATGTTCAGGTGTATATCAGTATGTAGTGTCTCTACTTTAAAGAGTCCTCTCCTGCTGATGTTCAGGTGTATATCAGTATGTAGTGTCTCTACTTTAAAGAGTCCTCTCCTGCTGATGTTCAAGTGTATATCAGTATGTAGTGTCTCTACTTTAAAGAGTCCTCTCCTGCTGATGTTCAGGTGTATATCAGTATTTAGTGTCTCTACTTTAAAGAGTCCTCTCCTGCTGATGTTCAGGTGTATATCAGTATGTAGTGTCTCTACTTTAAAGAGTCCTCTCCTGCTGATGTTCAAGTGTATATCAGTATGTAGTGTCTCTACTTTAAAGAGTCCTCTCCTGCTGATGTTCAGGTGTATATTAGTATGTAGTGTCTCTACTTTAAAGAGTCCTCTCCTGCTGATGTTCAGGTGTATATCAGTATGTAGTGTCTCTACTTTAAAGAGTCCTCTCCTGCTGATGTTCAGGTGTATATCAGTATATAGTGTCTCTACTTTAAAGAGTCCTCTCCTGCTGATGTTCAGGTGTATATCAGTATGTAGTGTCTCTACTTTAAAGAGTCCTCTCCTGCTGATGTTCAGGTGTATATCAGTATGTAGTGTCTCTACTTTAAAGAGTCCTCTCCTGCTGATGTTCAGGTGTATATCAGTATGTAGTGTCTCTACTTTAAAGAGTCCTCTCCTGCTGATGTTCAGGTGTATATCAGTATAGTAGTGTCTCTACTTTAAAGAGTCCTCTCCTGCTGATGTTCAGGTGTATATCAGTATGTAGTGTCTCTACTTTAAAGAGTCCTCTCCTGCTGATGTTCAGGTGTATATCAGTATGTAGTGTCTCTACTTTAAAGAGTCCTCTCCTGCTGATGTTCAGGTGTATATCAGTATGTAGTGTCTCTACTTTAAAGAGTCCTCTCCTGCTGATGTTCAGGTGTATATCAGTATGTAGTGTCTCTACTTTAAAGAGTCCTCTCCTGCTGATGTTCAGGTGTATATCAGCATGTAGTGTCTCTACTTTAAAGAGTCCTCTCCTGCTGATGTTCAGGTGTATATCAGCATGTAGTGTCTCTACTTTAAAGAGTCCTCTCCTGCTGATGTTCAGGTGTATATCAGCTATGTAGTGTCTCTACTTAAAGAGTCCTCTCCTGCTGATGTTCAGGTGTATATCAGTATGTAGTGTCTCTACTTTAAAGAGTCCTCTCCTGCTGATGTTCAGGTGTATATCAGTATGTAGTGTCTCTACTTTAAAGAGTCCTCTCCTGCTGATGTTCAGGTGTATATCAGTATGTAGTGTCTCTACTTTAAAGAGTCCTCTCCTGCTGATGTTCAGGTGTATATCAGTATGTAGTGTCTCTACTTTAAAGAGTCCTCTCCTGCTGATGTTCAGGTGTATATCAGTATGTAGTGTCTCTTACTTTAAAGAGTCCTCTCCTGCTGATGTTCAGGTGTATATCAGTATGTAGTGTCTCTACTTTAAAGAGTCCTCTCCTGCTGATGTTCAGGTGTATATCAGTATGTAGTGTCTCTACTTTAAAGAGTCCTCTCCTGCTGATGTTCAAGGTGTATATCAGTATGTAGTGTCTCTACTTTAAAAGAGTCCTCTCCTGCTGATGTTCAGGTGTATATCAGTATTTAGTGTCTCTACTTTAAAGAGTCCTCTCCTGCTGATGTTCAGGTGTATATCAGTATGTAGTGTCTCTACTTTAAAGAGTCCTCTCCTGCTGATGTTCAGGTGTATATTAGTATGTAGTCTCTACTTTAAAGAGTCCTCTCCTGCTGATGTTCAGGTGTATATCAGTATGTAGTGTCTCTACTTTAAAGATTCCTCTCCTGCTGATGTTCAGGTGTATATCAGTATGTAGTGTCTCTACTTTAAAGAGTCCTCTCCTGCTGATGTTCAGGTGTATATCAGTATGTAGTGTCTCTACTTTAAAGAGTCCTATCCTGCTGATGTTCAGATGTATATCAGTATGTAGTGTCTCTACTTTAAAGATTCCTCTCCTACTGATGTTCAGGTGTATATCAGTATGTAGTGTCTCTACTTTAAAGAGTCCTCTCCTGATGATGTTCAGGTGTATATCAGTAGGTAGTGTCTCTACTTTAAAGAGTCCTCTCCTGCTGATGTTCAGGTGTATATCAGTATGTAGTGTCTCTACTTTAAAGAGTCCTCTCCTGCTGATGTTCAGGTGTATATCAGTATGTAGTATCTCTACTTTAAAAGAGTCCTCTCCTGCTGATGTTCAGGTGTAGTATCAGTAGTAGTGTCCTCTACTTTAAAGAGTCCTCTCCTGCTGATGTTCAGGGTGTATATCAGTATGTAGTGTCTCTACTTTAAAGAGTCCTCTCCTGCTGATGTTCAGGTGTATATCAGTATGTAGTGTCTCTACTTTAAAGAGTCCTCTCCTGCTGATGTATCAGGTGTATATCAGTATGTAGTGTCCTCTACTTTAAAGAGTCCTCTCCTGCTGATGTTCAGGTGTATATCAGTATGTGGTGTCTCTACTTTAAAGAGTCCTCTCCTGCTGATGTTCAGGTGTATATCAGTATGCAGTGTCTCTACTTTAAAGAGTATTCTCCTGCTGATGTTCAGGTGTATATCAGTATGTAGTGTCTCTAATTTAAAGAGTAATCTCCTGATGATGTTCAGGTGTATATCAGTATGTCTCTACTTTAAAGAGTCCTCTCCTGCTGATGTTCAGGTGTATATCAGTATGTAGTGTCTCTACTTTAAAGAGTCCTCTCCTGCTGATGTTCTGGTGTATATCAGTATGTAGTGTCTCTACTTTAAAGAGTCCTCTCCTGCTGATGTTCATGTGTATATCAGTATGTAGTGTCTCTACTTTAAAGAGTCCTCTCCTCTGATGTTCAGGTGTATATCAGTATGTAGTGTCTCTACTTTAAAGAGTCCTCTCCTGCTGATGATCAGGTGTATATCAGTATGCAGTGTCTCTACTTTAAAGAGTCCTCTCCTGCTGATGTTCAGGTGTATATCAGTATGTAGTGTCTCTACTTTAAAGAGTCCTCTCCTGCTGATGTTCAGGTGTATATCAGTATGTAGTGTCTCTACTTTAAAGAGTCCTCTCCTGCTGATGTTCAGGTGTATATCAGTATGCAGTGTCTCTACTTTAAAGAGTATTCTCCTGCTGATGTTCAGGTGTATATCAGTATGTAGTGTCTCTACTTTAAAGAGTAATCTCCTGATGATGTTCAGGTGTATATCAGTATGTCTCTACTTTAAAGAGTCCTCTCCTGCTGATGTTCAGGTGTATATCAGTATGTAGTGTCTCTACTTTAAAGAGTCCTCTCCTGCTGATGTTCTGGTGTATATCAGTATGTAGTGTCTCTACTTAAAGAGTCCTCTCCTGCTGATGTTCATGTGTATATCAGTATGTAGTGTCTCTACTTTAAAGAGTCCTCTCCTCTGATGTTCAGGTGTATATCAGTATGTAGTGTCTCTACTTTAAAGAGTCCTCTCCTGCTGATGATCAGGTGTATATCAGTATGCAGTGTCTCTACTTTAAAGAGTCCTCTCCTGCTGATGTTCAGGTGTATATCAGTATGTAGTCTCTACTTTAAAGAGTCCTCTCCTGCTGATGTTCAGGGTGTATATCAGTATGTAGTGTCTCTACTTTAAAGAGTCCTCTCCTGCTGATGTTCAGGTGTATATCAGTATGTAGTGTCTCTACTTTAAAGAGTCCTCTCCTGCTGATGTTCAGGTGTATATCAGTATGTAGTGTCTCTACTTTAAAGATTCCTCTCCTACTGATGTTCAGGTGTATATCAGTATGTAGTGTCTCTACTTTAAAGAGTCCTCTCCTGCTGATGTTCAGGTGTATATCAGTATGTAGTGTCTCTACTTTAAAGAGTCCTCTCCTGCTGATGTTCAGGTGTATATCAGTATGTAGTGTCTCTACTTTAAAGTGTCCTCTCCTGCTGATGTTCAGGTGTATATCAGTATGCAGTGTCTCTACTTTAAAGAGTACTCTCCTGATGATGTTCAGGTGTATATCAGTATGTAGTGTCTCTACTTTAAAGAGTCCTCTCCTGATGATGTTCAGGTGTATATCAGTATGTCTCTACTTTAAAGAGTCCCTCTCCTGCTGATTGTTCAGGTGTATATTCAGTATGTCAGTGTCCTCTACTTTAAAGAGAGTCCTCTCCTGCTGATGTTCTGGTGTAGTATCAGTATGTAGTGTCTCGTACTTTAAAGAGTCCTCTCCTGCTGATGTCAGGGTGTATATCAGTATGTAGTGTCTCTACTTTAAAGAGTCCTCTCCTCTGATGTTCAGGTGTATATCAGTATGTAGTGTCTCTACTTTAAAGAGTCGTCCTCTCCATGCTGATGTTCAGGTGTATATCAGTATGCAGTGTCTCTACTTTAAAGAGTCCTCCTCCTGCTGATGTTCAGGTGTATATCAGTATGTAGTGTCTCTACTTTAAAGAGTCCTCTCCTGCTGATGTTCAGGTGTATATCAGTATGTAGTGTCTCTACTTTAAAGAGTCCTCTCCTGCTGATGTTGAGGTGTATATCAGTATGTAATGTCTCTACTTTAAAGAGTCCTCTCCTGCTGATGTTCAGGTGTATATCAGTATGTAGTGTCTCTACTTTAAAGAGTCCTCTCCTGCTGATGTTCGGGTGTATATCAGTATGTAGTGTCTCTACTTTAAAGAGTCCTCTCCTGCTGATGATCAGGTGTATATCAGTATGCAGTGTCTCTACTTTAAAGAGTATTCTCCTGCTGATGTTCAGGTGTATATCAGTATGTAGTGTCTCTACTTTAAAGAGTAATCTCCTGATGATGTTCAGGTGTATATCAGTATGGTCTCTACTTTAAAGAGTCCTCTCCTGCTGATGTTCAGGTGTATATCAGTATGTAAGTGTCTCTACTTTAAAGAGTCATCTCCTGCTGATGTTCATGGTGTATATCAGTATGTAGTGTCTCTACTTTAAAGAGTCCTCTCCTGCTGATGTTCAGGTGTATATCAGTATGTAGTGTCTCTACTTTAAAGAGTCCTCTCCTGCTGATGTATCAGGTGTATATCAGTATGTAGTGTCTCTACTTTAAAGAGTCCTCTCCTGCTGATGATTCAGGTGTATATCAGTATGCAGTGTCTCTACTTTAAAGAGTCCTCTCATGCTGATGTTCAGGTGTATATCAGTATGTAGTGTCTCTACTTTAAGAGTCCTCTCCTGCTGATGTTCAGTGTTATATCAGTATGTGTGTCTCTACTTTAAAGAGTCCTCTCCTGCTGATGTTAGGTGTATAATCAGTATGTAATGTCTCTACTATTAAAGAGTCCTCTCCTGCTGATGTTCAGGTGTATATCAGTATGTAGTGTCTCTAATTTAAAGAGTCCTCTCCTGCTGATGTTCGGGTGTATATCAGTATGTAGTGTCCTCTACTTTAAAGAGTCCTCTCCCTGCTGATGATCAGGTGTATATCAGTATGCAAGTGTCTCTACTTTAAAGAGTCCTCTCCTGCTGATGTTCAGGTGTATATCCAGTATGCAGTGTCTCTACTTTAAAGAGTCCTCTCCTGCTGATGTTCAGGTGTAATATCAGTATGCAGTGTCTCTACTTTAAAGAGTCCTCTATGGCTGATGTTCAGGTGTATATCAGTATGTAGTGTCTCTACTTTAAAGAGTCCTCTCCTGCTGATGTTCAGGTGTTATATCAGTATGTAGTGTCTCTACTTTAAAGAGTCCTCTCCTGCTGATGTTCAGGTGTATATCAGTATGTAGTGTCTCTACTTTAAAGAGTCCTCTCCTGCTGATGTTCAGGTGTATATCAGTATGTAGTGTCTCTACTTTAAAGATTCCTCTCCTGCTGATGTTCAGGTGTATATCAGTATGTAGTGTCTCTACTTTAAAGAGTCCTCTCCTGCTGATGTTCAGGTGTATATCAGTATGTAGTGTCTCTACTTTAAAGAGTCCTCTCCTGCTGATGTTCAGGTGTATATCAGTATGTAGTGTCCTCTACTTTAAAGTGTCCTCTCCTGCTGATGTTCAGGTGTATATCAGTATGCAGTGTCTCTACTTTAAAGAGTACTCTCCTGATGATGTTCAGGTGTATATCAGTATGTAGTGTCTCTACTTTAAAGAGTCCTCTCCTGATGATGTTCAGGTGTATATCAGTATGTCTCTACTTTAAAGAGTCCTCTCCTGCTGATGTTCAGGTGTATATCAGTATGTAGTGTCTCTACTTTAAAGAGTCCTCTCCTGCTGATGATCAGGTGTATATCAGTATGCAGTGTCTCTACTTTAAAGAGTCCTCTCCTGCTGATGTTCAGGTGTATATCAGTATGCAGTGTCTCTACTTTAAAGAGTCCTCTCCTGCTGATGTTCAGGTGTATATCAGTATGCAGTGTCTCTACTTTAAAGAGTCCTCTATTGCTGATGTTCAGGTGTATATCAGTATGTAGTGTCTCTACTTTAAAGAGTCCTCTCCTGCTGATGATCAGGTGTATATCAGTATGTAGTGTCTCTACTTTAAAGAGTCCTCTCCTGCTGATGTTCAGGTGTAATATTATGTAGTGTCTCTACTTTAAAGAGTCCTCTCCTGCTGATGTTCAGGTGTATATTAGTATGTAGTCTCTACTTTAAAGAGTCCTCTCCTGCTGATGTTCAGGTGTATATCAGCATGTAGTGTCTCTACTTTAAAGAGTCCTCTCCTGCTGATGTTCAGGTGTATATCAGTATGTAGTGTCTCTACTTTAAAGATTCCTCTCCTGCTGATGTTCAGGTGTATATCAGTATGTAGTGTCTCTACTTTAAAGAGTCCTCTCCTGCTGATGTTCAGGTGTATATCAGTATGCAGTGTCTCTACTTTAAAGAGTCCTCTCCTGCTGATGTTCAGGTGTATATCAGTATGTAGTGTCTCTACTTTAAAGAGTCCTCTCCTGCTGATGTTCAGGTGTATATCAGTATGTTGTCTCTACTTTAAAGAGTCCTCTCCTGCTGATGAAGGTGTATATCAGTATGTAATGTCTCTACTTTAAAGAGTCCTCTCCTGCTGATGTTCAGGTGTATATCAGTATGTAGTGTCTCTACTTTAAAGAGTCCTCTCCTGCTGATGTTCGGGTGTATATCAGTATGTAGTGTCTCTACTTTAAAGAGTCCTCTTTGCTGATGATCAGGTGTATATCAGTATGTAGTGTCTCTACTTTAAAGAGTCCTCTCCTGCTGATGTTCGGTGTATATCAGTATGCAATGTCTCTACTTTAAAGAGTCCTCTCCGCTGATGTTCAGGTGTATATCAGTATGCAGTGTCTCTACTTTAAAGAGTCCTCTATTGCTGATGTTCAGGTGTATATCAGTATGTAGTGTCTCTACTTTAAAGAGTCCTCTCCTGCTGATGTTCAGGTGTATATCAGTATGTAATGTCTCTACTTTAAAGAGTCCTCTCCTGCTGATGTTCAGGTGTATATCAGTATGTAGTGTCTCTACTTTAAAGAGTCCTCTCCTGCTGATGTTCAGGTGTATATCAGTATGCAGTGTCTCTACTTTAAAGAGTCCTCTCCTGCTGATGTTCAGGTGTATATCAGTATGTAGTGTCTCTACTTTAAAGAGTCCTCTCCTGCTGATGTTCAGGTGTATATCAGTATGTAATGTCTCTACTTTAAAGAGTCCTCTCCTGCTGATGTTCAGGTGTATATCAGTATGTAGTGTCTCTACTTTAAAGAGTCCTCTCCTGCTGATGTTCAGTGTATATCAGTATGTAGTGTCTCTACTTTAAAGAGTCCTCTCCTGCTGATGTCAGGTGTATATCAGTATGCAGTGTCTCTACTTTAAAGAGTCCTCTCCTGCTGATGTTCAGGTGTATATTAGTATGTAGTCTCTACTTTAAAGAGTCCTCTCCTGCTGATGTTCAAGTGTATATCAGTATGTAGTGTCTCTACTTTAAAGAGTCCTCTCCTGCTGATGTTCAGGTGTATATCAGTATGTAGTGTCTCTACTTTAAAGATCCTCTCCTACTGATGTTCAGGTGTATATCAGTATGTAGTGTCTCTACTTTAAAGAGTCCTCTCCTGCTGATGTTCAGGTGTATATCAGTAGGTAGTGTCTCTACTTTAAAGAGTCCTCTCCTGCTGATGTTCAGGTGTATATCAGTATGTCTCTACTTTAAAGAGTCCTCTCCTGCTGATGTTCAGGTGTATATCAGTATGCAGTGTCTCTACTTTAAAGAGTACTCTCCTGCTGATGTTCAGGTGTATATCAGTATTTAGTGTCTCTACTTTAAAGAGTCCTCTCCTCTGATGTTCAGGTGTATATCAGTATGTAGTGTCTCTACTTTAAAGAGTCCTCTCCTGCTGATGTTCAGGTGTATATCAGTATGTAGTGTCTCTACTTTAAAGAGTCCTCTCCTGCTGATGTTCAGGTGTATATCAGTATGTAGTGTCTCTACTTTAAAGAGTCCTCTCCTCTGATGTTCAGGTGTATATCAGTATGTAGTGTCTCTACTTTAAAGAGTCCTCTCCTGCTGATGATCAGGTGTATATCAGTATAGTGTCTCTACTTTAAAGAGTCCCTCCTGCTGATGTTCAGGTGTATATCAGTATGTAGTGTCTCTACTTTAAAGAGTCCTCTCCTGCTGATGTTCGGTGTATATCAGTATGTAGTGTCTCTACTTTAAAGAGTCCTCTCCTGCTGATGTTGAGGTGTATATCAGTATGTAATGTCTCTACTTTAAAGAGTCCTCTCCTGCTGATGTTCAGGTGTATATCAGTATGTAGTGTCTCTACTTTAAAGAGTCCTCTCCTGCTGATGTTCGGGTGTATATCAGTATGTAGTGTCTCTACTTTAAAGAGTCCTCTCCTGCTGATGATCAGGTGTATATCAGTATGCAGTGTCTCTACTTTAAAGAGTCCTCTCCTGCTGATGTTCAGGTGTATATCAGTATGCAGTGTCTCTACTTTAAAGAGTCCTCTCCTGCTGATGTTCAGGTGTATATTAGTATGTAGTCTCTACTTTAAAGAGTCCTCTCCTGCTGATGTTCAGGTGTATATCAGTATGTAGTGTCTCTACTTTAAAGAGTCCTCTCCTGCTGATGTTCAGGTGTATATCAGTATGTAGTGTCTCTACTTTAAAGAGTCCTCTCCTGCTGATGTTCATGTGTATATCAGTATGTAGTGTCTCTACTTTAAAGATTCCTCTCCTACTGATGTTCAGGTGTATATCAGTATGTAGTGTCTCTACTTTAAAGAGTCCTCTCCTGCTGATGTTCAGGTGTATATCAGTATGTAGTGTCTCTACTTTAAAGAGTCCTCTCCTGCTGATGTTCAGGTGTATATCAGTATGTCTCTACTTTAAAGAGTCCTCTCCTGCTGATGTTCAGGTGTATATCAGTATGTAGTGTCTCTACTTTAAAGAGTCTCTCCTGCTGATGTTCAGGTGTTATCAGTATGTAGTGTCTCTACTTTAAAGAGTCCTCTCCTGCTGATGTTCAGGTGTATATCAGTATGTAGTGTCTCTACTTTAAAGAGTCCTCTCCTCTGATGTTCAGGTGTATATCAGTATGTAGTGTCTCTACTTTAAAGAGTCCTCTCCTGCTGATGTTCAGGTGTATAATCAGTATGTAGTGTCTCTACTTTAAAGAGTCCTCTCCTGCTGATGTTCAGGTGTATATCAGTATGTAGTGTCTCTACTTTAAAGAGTCCTCTCCTGCTGATGTTCAGGTGTATATCAGTATGTAGTGTCTCTACTTTAAAGAGTCCTCTCCTGCTGATGTTCAGGTGTATATCAGTATGCATGTCTCTACTTTAAAGAGTCCTCTCCTGCTGATGTTCAGGTGTATATCAGTATGTAGTGTCTCTACTTTAAAGAGTCCTCTCCTGCTGATGTTCAGGTGTATATCAGTATGTAGTGTCTCTACTTTAAAGAGTCCTCTCCTGCTGATGTTCAGGTGTATATCAGTATGTAGTGTCTCTACTTTAAGAGTCCTCTCC
>JAPTMU010000678.1:0-29410 GCA_028583405.1 Pogonophryne albipinna
AACAGCTTGAGGAGACATGGCAGTGTTTTAGAGAACATCCAGCAGCTTGAGGAGACATGGCAGCGTTTAGAGAACATTCAGCAGCTTGAGGAGACATGGCAGCGTTTAGAGAACATCCAGCAGCTTGAGGAGACATGGCAGCGTTTAGAGAACATTCAGCAGCTTGAGGAGACATGGCAGCGTTTAGAGAACATCAGCAGCTTGAGAGACATGGCAGCGTTTAGAGAACATTCAGCAGCTTGAGGAGACATGGCAGCGTTTAGAGAACATCCAGCAGCTTCAGGAGACATGGCAGCGTTTAGAGAACATCCAACAGCTTCAGGAGACATGGCAGCGTTTAGAGAACATCCAACAGCTTCAGGAGACATGGCAGCGTTTAGAGAACATCCAGCAGCTTCAGGAGACACGCAGCGTTTAGAGAACATCCAGCAGCTTCAGGAGACACGCAGCGTTTAGAGAACATCCAGCAGCTTGAGGAGACATGGCAGCGTTTAGAGAACATCCAGCCAGCTTGAGGAGACATGGCAGCGTTTAGAGAACATCAGCAGCTTGAGGAGACCATGGCCAGCGTTTAGAGAACATCCAGCAGCTTGAGGAGACATGGCAGCGTTATAGAGAACATCCAGCAGCTTGAGGAGACATGGCAGCGTTTAGAGAACATCCAGCAGCTTGAGGAGACATGGCAAGCGTTTAGAGAACATACAGCAGCTTGAGGAAGACATGGCAGCGTTTAGAGAACATCCAGCAGCTTGAGGAGACATGGCAGCGTTTAGAGACACATCCAGCAGCTTGAGGAGACATGGCCAGCGTTTAGAGAACATCCAGCAGCTTGAGGAGACATGGCAGCGTTTACTGAGATCTGCAGAAACGCAGAATTTTAAGAATATATACCTTTTTCTCATAATTTCAATTTTTTTCTGAAATTTTTTCTGAATTTTCAAATTTCTAATGTTTGGAATTTTTGACTTTTTTTGAATTTCGACTTTTTTTTACGTTTTCTTCAGAATGTTAACTTTAAAAAATGTTCTTAAATTTGTAGTTGTTATTATAATTTGTTTTTGTTTCTTATAATTGAATCTTCATCTTCTAAATATTCACTTTCTTCCGGCTCCCGTCTCTTTCCACCGATATGAAACACTCAGTCTATTAATAGCAAACAGAACAGATCCAGACGTCTGAGAGCTCAAAGCGATGTTTCTAACTACATTAAAGTGAAACACAAAGATGTGTCCAAATGGATCCCTCATGAATGATCCTCTCCTCTCCTCTCCTCTCCTTTCCTCTCCTCTCCTTTCCTCTCCTCTCCTCCGCTGACCTTCGTCTCTCTTCTTTATTAAACGCCTCAATTAAAAGCCTCATTTCCTCTCGTCTGCTCTGTTTTATATTTCTTTATCTTTGGTCCCACGGTGAAGGTCAGTTCCCAGAACCCCCCCCCCAGTTTAAGGACCATTACCTGATCCATTAAAACCGTGGCTTTGTCCCAAACCCTCATAAAACCCTCCGCAGACGTCAGAAGGTCAGATCAGTTTCATTTCAGCGTAAAAAGGAAGCAGATCGGAGGCTGATGTTCAGTTCCATCCTGCGTGTTTAACGATAACATCAGAGTGGAAACTCATCAGGTGTTCAAGGGAACAAGCTTTGTATTCCTTACGTCTTGCACGACGTCTCTTATGGTATACGCTACGTACCTGAATATCACACGGCCACTAAAGAAACTACTTTACTCCAAATAATGATTGAAACATGATGTTATTGGCTTAAAGGTCATCTCATTGCTTCCACTAAGAAAGAATATTATTATTATTTCTTTTTTTGAATTATTATATTTAGTATTATTTAAATTATTATATTTGTTATGTGTTTTTTTATTATTATTAGTTCTGCAAATCATTTTCACATTTAGTGAATAACCTAAAAGAAAGAAATCCTATTAAGGTTCAAATTCATAATAAACCACTTGAAATATAAAAACATGACTTTTTGAATGACCCTACTTTAGGTCGGACACACCATCCCTAGAAACTACATTTCCCATGATGCCCCTGGTGCAGAGAGAAGAGGGCGTCCCTCCTCTCTGTCTGTGGCACTTTGCTTCATGGCAGCATACGGAGCTCATTCGTCTCACTTTGCAGCGATCGGCCCAAACGCTTTATTAACTCATTTGTAACTTTACACTTTTGTAATCAAACACACGCTGCGCCGCCGAGGGGCTGCGGGGCTTTTGAGAGGGGGGGGGGGTAATAAAGAGGGGGGGGGGGGGGGGGGTAATAAAGAGGGGGGGGTGGTTAGGGTTCATTATGCTGCTTTTTCATTTATTATTTCATTCATTTTACGAAAGAGACACGAACACGAGAGAGACGAGCGCGAAGGCAATTAGAGAATAACACAAAAGACATCACTGACATTAAATACAATTACACATGTACAAATACAAAATATATAAATACTGTATACACAAGAAAATATACCAATACAAAATATATTACGAAATATACAAATACTAAATATATAACAAATATACAAGAAAATATACAAATACTATTTACATAGTTTATTTATGAGTGTTTGAAAAGGTGGTGGAAAAGGGGCGGAGCTAATGCAGGTGAAGTGAGGACGTGTTTGTTTAATGGTCCCAGTAGACACACGCACACACGCACACACACACGCACACACACACGCACACACGCACACACACGCAAATACAAAATATATACAGATATTTAAATACATAATAACACTGAAAGTCATTGTTATAATTCTAATATTAATAGTAAATAAAATACAAATTTGGAAATAATAATTTAAATAAAAACAGTAATAACATTAAATTATAAATAATATTTAAGATGATAATTATACAAATGTAATGCGAAAATGTATGAATAATAAATTAAATAAAAATTAACATATTAATAATAATGTATTCTGGTGGTTTTCCTGTTGTTCAGTCAAATGCTCCCGAGTGTCCTTCTTGCTGGAAACACATGTGACTTCAGGATGTTATAAATATGGAATACCAGGAAAGAGTCACCACAGGGTACGCCGTGTTGTTGAGCATTTTAACTCATCGTTTGTTCTCATTAGAGCGGGCAAATAACTGTTCATTAATTATTTAGTAATGAGAATACAGTGCAGGAAACATAACGGCGTGCACGGCCTCCAGGGGCGTGCACAGCCTCCAGGGGCGTGCACGTGGAAAACACTCCAGGGGCATGCACGTGGAATCAGGTGGTTTGAGCGCAGCGAGGCGAAAAGCTGCAGCTGTAATAAAACCTGAATTAATTTAACTGGTGTTTACAAGTTTAATGGCTTCCTGCAGGGACTCTTTAAAGTAGAGACACTACATACTGATATACACCTGAACATCAGCAGAGAGGACTCTTTAAAGTAGAGACGCTACATACTGATATACACCTGAACATCAGAGGAGAGGACTCTTTAAAGTAGAGACGCTACATACTGATATACACCTGAACATCAGCAGGAGAGGACTCTTTAAAGTAGAGACACTACATACTGATATACACCTGAACATCAGCAGGAGAGGACTCTTTAAAGTAGAGACACTACATACTGATATACACCTGAACATCAGCAGAGAGGACTCTTTAAAGTAGAGACACTACATACTGATATACACCTGAACATCAGCAGGAGAGGACTCTTTAAAGTAGAGACACTACATACTGATATACACCTGAACATCAGCAGGAGAGGACTCTTTAAAGTAGAGCACTACATACTGATATACACCTGACATCAGCAGGAGAGGACTCTTTAAAGTAGAGACACTACATACTGATATACACCTGAACATCAGCAGGAGGACTCTTTAAAGTAGAGACACTACATACTGATATACACCTGAACATCAGCAGGAGAGGACTCTTTAAAGTAGAGACACTACATACTGATATACACCTGAACACCAGCAGGAGGGACTCTTTAAAGTAGAGACACTACATACTGATATACACCTGAACATCAGCAGGAGAGGACTCTTTAAAGTAGAGACACTACATACTGATATACACCTGAACATCAGCAGGAGAGGACTCTTTAAAGTAGAGACACTACATACTGATATACACCTGAACATCAGCAGAGAGGACTCTTTAAAGTAGAGACACTACATACTGATATACACCTGAACATCAGCAGAGAGGACTCTTTAAAGTAGAGACACTACATACTGATATACACCTGAACATCAGCAAGAGAGGACTCTTTAAAGTAGAGACACTACATACTGATATACACCTGAACATCAGCAGAGAGGACTCTTTAAAGTAGAGACACTACATACTGATATACACCTGAACATCAGCAGGAGAGGACTCTTTAAAGTAGAGCACTACATACTGATATACACCTGAACATCAGCAAGAGAGGACTCTTTAAAGTAGAGACACTACATACTGATATACACCTGAACATCAGCAGAGAGGACTCTTTAAAGTAGAGACACTACATACTGATATACACCTGAACATCAGCAGGAGAGGACTCTTTAAAGTAGAGACACTACATACTGATATACACCTGAACATCAGCAGGAGAGGACTCTTTAAAGTAGAGACACTACATACTGATATACACCTGAACATCAGCAGGAGAGGACTCTTTAAAGTAGAGACACTACATACTGATATACACCTGAACATCAGCAGAGAGGACTCTTTAAAGTAGAGACACTACATACTGATATACACCTGAACATCAGCAGGAGAGGACTTTAAAGTAGAGACACTACATACTGATATACACCTGAACATCAGCAGGAGAGGACTCTTTAAAGTAGAGACACTACATACTGATATACACCTGAACATCAGCAGAGAGGACTCTTTAAAGTAGAGACACTACATACTGATATACACCTGAACATCAGCAGGAGAGGACTCTTTAAAGTAGAGACACTACATACTGATATACACTGAACATCAGCAGGAGAGGACTCTTTAAAGTAGAGACACTACATACTGATATACACCTGAACATCAGCAGGAGAGGACTCTTTAAAGTAGAGACACTACATACTGATATACACCTGAACATCAGCAGGAGAGGACTCTTTAAAGTAGAGACACTACATACTGATATACACCTGAACATCAGCAGGAGAGGACTCTTTAAAGTAGAGACTACATACTGATATACACCTGAACATCAGCAGGAGAGGACTCTTTAAAGTAGAGACACTACATACTGATATACACCTGAACATCAGCAGGAGAGGACTCTTTAAAGTAGAGACACTACATACTGATATACACCTGAACATCAGCAGGAGAGGACTCTTTAAAGTAGAGACACTACATACTGATATACACCTGAACATCAGCAGGAGAGGACTCTTTAAAGTAGAGACACTACATACTGATATACACCTGAACATCAGCAGGAGAGGACTCTTTAAAGTAGAGACACTACATACTGATATACACCTGAACATCAGCAGGAGAGGACTCTTTAAAGTAGAGACACTACATACTGATATACACCTGAACATCAGCAAGGAGAGGACTCTTTAAAGTAGAGACACTACATACTGATATACACCTGAACATCAGCAGAGAGGACTCTTTAAAGTAGAGACACTACATACTGATATACACCTGAACATCAGCAGAGAGGACTCTTTAAAGTAGAGACACTACATACTGATATACACCTGAACATCAGCAGGAGAGGACTCTTTAAAGTAGAGACACTACATACTGATATACACCTGAACATCAGCAGAGAGGACTCTTTAAAGTAGAGACACTACATACTGATATACACCTGAACATCAGCAGGAGAGGACTCTTTAAAGTAGAGACACTACATACTGATATACACCTGAACATCAGCAGGAGAGGACTCTTTAAAGTAGAGACACTACATACTGATATACACCTGAACATCAGCAGAGAGGACTCTTTAAAGTAGAGACACTACATACTGATATACACCTGAACATCAGCAGGAGAGGACTCTTTAAAGTAGAGACACTACATACTGATATACACCTGAACATCAGCAGGAGAGGACTCTTTAAAGTAGAGACACTACATACTGATATACACCTGAACATCAGCAGGAGAGGACTCTTTAAAGTAGAGACACTACATACTGATATACACCTGAACATCAGCAGGAGAGGACTCTTTAAAGTAGAGACACTACATACTGATATACACCTGAACATCAGCAGGAGAGGACTCTTTAAAGTAGAGACACTACATACTGATATACACCTGAACATCAGCAGGAGAGGACTCTTTAAAGTAGAGACACTACATACTGATATACACCTGAACATCAGCAGGAGAGGACTCTTTAAAGTAGAGACACTACATACTGATATACACCTGAACATCAGCAGGAGAGGACTCTTTAAAGTAGAGACACTACATACTGATATACACCTGAACATCAGCAGGAGAGGACTCTTTAAAGTAGAGACACTACATACTGATATACACCTGAACATCAGCAGGAGAGGACTCTTTAAAGTAGAGACACTACATACTGATATACACCTGAACATCAGCAGGAGAGGACTCTTTAAAGTAGAGACACTACATACTGATATACACCTGAACATCAGCAGAGAGGACTCTTTAAAGTAGAGACACTACATACTGATATACACCTGAACATCAGCAGGAGAGGACTCTTTAAAGTAGAGACACTACATACTGATATACACCTGAACATCAGCAGGAGAGGACTCTTTAAAGTAGAGACACTACATACTGATATACACCTGAACATCAGCAGGAGAGGACTCTTTAAAGTAGAGACACTACATACTGATATACACCTGAACATCAGCAGGAGAGGACTCTTTAAAGTAGAGACACTACATACTGATATACACCTGAACATCAGCAGGAGAGGACTCTTTAAAGTAGAGACACTACATACTGATATACACCTGAACATCAGCAGGAGAGGACTCTTTAAAGTAGAGACACTACATACTGATATACACCTGAACATCAGCAGGAGAGGACTCTTTAAAGTAGAGACACTACATACTGATATACACCTGAACATCAGCAGGAGAGGACTCTTTAAAGTAGAGACACTACATACTGATATACACCTGAACATCAGCAGGAGAGGACTCTTTAAAGTAGAGACACTACATACTGATATACACCTGAACATCAGCAGGAGAGGACTCTTTAAAGTAGAGACACTACATACTGATATACACCTGAACATCAGCAGGAGAGGACTCTTTAAAGTAGAGACACTACATACTGATATACACCTGAACATCAGCAGGAGAGGACTCTTTAAAGTAGAGACACTACATACTGATATACACCTGAACATCAGCAAAGAGGACTCTTTAAAGTAGAGACACTACATACTGATATACACCTGAACATCAGCAGGAGAGGACTCTTTAAAGTAGAGACACTACATACTGATATACACCTGAACATCAGCAGGAGAGGACTCTTTAAAGTAGAGACACTACATACTGAAATACACCTGAACATCAGCAGGAGAGGACTCTTTAAAGTAGAGTGACTACATACTGATATACACCTGACCATCATCAGGAGAGGACTCTTTAAAGTAGAGACACATACTGATATACACCTGAACATCAGCAGGAGAGGACTCTTTAAAGTAGAGACACTACATACTGATATACACCTGAACATCAGCAAGGAGGACTCTTTAAAGTAGAGACACTACATACTGATATACACCTGAACATCAGCAAGAGAGGACTCTTTAAAGTAGAGACACACATACTGATATACACCTGAACATCAGCAGGAGAGGACTCTTTAAAGTAGGACACTACATACTGATATACACCTTAACATCAGCAGGAGAGGACTCTTTAAAGTAGAGACACCACATACTGATATACACCTGAAGATCAGCAGGAGAGGACTCTTTAAAGTAGAGACACTACATACTGATATACACCTGAACATCAGCAGGAGAGGACTCTTTAAAGTAGAGACACTACATACTGATATACACCTGAACATCAGCAGGAGAGGACTCTTTAAAGTAGAGACACTACATACTGATATATACCTGAACATCAGCAGGAGAGGACTCTTTAAAGTAGAGACACTACATACTGATATACACCTGAACATCAGCAGGAGAGGACTCTTTAAAGTAGAGACACTACATACTGATATACACCTGAACATCAGCAGGGGAGGACTCTTTAAAGTAGAGACACTACATACTGATATACACCTGAACATCAGCAGGAGAGGACTCTTTAAAGTAGAGACACATACATACTGATATACACCTGAACATCAGCAGGAGAGGACTCTTTAAAGTAGAGACACTACATACTGATATACACCTGAACATCAGCAAGAGAGGACTCTTTAAAGTAGAGACACTACATACTGATATACACCTGAACATCAGCAAGAGGACTCTTTAAAGTAGAGACACTACATACTGATATACACCTGAACATCAGCAGGAGAGGACTCTTTAAAGTAGAGGCACTACATACTGATATACACCTGAACATCAGCAAGAGAGGACTCTTTAAAGTAGAGACACTACATACTGATATACACCTGAACATCAGCAAGAGAGGACCTTTAAAGTAGAGACACTACATACTGATATACACCTGAACATCAGCAGGAGAGGACTCTTTAAAGTAGAGACACTACATACTGATATACACCTGAACATCAGCAGGAGAGGACTCTTTAAAGTAGAGACACTACATACTGATATACACCTGAACATCAGCAGGAGAGGACTCTTTAAAGTAGAGACACTACATACTGATATACACCTGAACATCAGCAGAGAGGACTCTTTAAAGTAGAGACACTACATACTGATATACACCTGAACATCAGCAAGAGAGGACTTTAAAGTAGAGACTACATACTGATATACACCTGAACATCAGAGGAGAGGACTCTTTAAATTAGAGACACTACATACTGATATACACTGAACATCAGCAGGAGAGGACTCTTTAAAGTAGAGCACTACATACTGATATACACCTGAACATCCGCAGGAGAGGACTCTTTAAAGTAGAGACACTACATACTGATATACACCTGAACATCAGCAGGAGGGGACTCTTTAAAGTAGAGAGACATACACTGATATACACCTGAACATCAGCAGGAGAGGACTCTTTAAAGTAGAGACACTACATACTGATATACACCTGAACACCAGCAGGAGAGGACTCTTTAAAGTAGAGACACTACATACTGATATACACCTGAACATCAGCAGGAGAGGACTCTTTAAAGTAGAGCACTACATACTGATATACACCTGAACATCGCAGGAGAGGACTCTTTAAAGTAGAGACACTACATACTGATATACACCTGAACATCAGCAGGAGAGGACTCTTTAAAGTAGAGACACTACATACTGATATACACCTGAACATCAGCAGGAGAGGACTCTTTAAAGTAGAGACACTACATACTGATATACACCTGAACATCAGCAGGAGAGGACTCTTTAAAGCAGAGACACTACATACTGATATAACCTGAACATCAGCAGGAGAGGACTCTTTAAAGTAGAGACACTACATACTGATATACACCTGAACATCAGCAGGAGAGGACTCTTTAAAGTAGAGACACTACATACTGATATACACCTGAACATCAGCAGGAGAGGACTCTTTAAAGTAGAGACACTACATACTGATATACACCTGAACATCAGCAGAGAGGACTCTTTAAAGTAGAGACACTACATACTGATATACACCTGAACATCAGCAAGAGAGGACTCTTTAAAGTAGAGACACTACATACTGATATACACCTGAACATCAGCAGGAGAGGACTCTTTAAAGTAGAGACACTACATACTGATATACACCTGAACATCAGCAGGAGAGGACTCTTTAAAGTAGAGACACTACATAATGATATACACCTGAACATCAGCAGAGAGGACTCTTTAAAGTAGAGACACTACATACTGATATACACCTGAACATCATCAGGAGAGGACTCTTTAAAGTAGAGACACTACATACTGATATACACCTGAACATCAGCAGGAGAGGACTCTTTAAAGTAGAGACACTACATACTGATATACACCTGAACATCAGCAGGAGAGGACTCTTTAAAGTAGAGACACTACATACTGATATACACCTGAACATCAGCAAGAGAGGACTCTTTAAAGTAGAGACACTACATACTGATATACACCTGAACATCAGCAAGAGAGGACTCTTTAAAGTAGAGACACTACATACTGATATACACCTAACATCAGCAGGAGAGGACTCTTTAAAGTAGAGACACTACATACTGATATACACCTGAACATCAGCAGGAGAGGACTCTTTAAAGTAGAGACACTACATAATGATATACACCTGAACATCAGCAAGAGAGGACTCTTTAAAGTAGAGACACTACATACTGATATACACCTGAACATCATCAGGAGAGGACTCTTTAAAGTAGAGACACTACATACTGATATACACCTGAACATCAGCAGGAGAGGACTCTTTAAAGTAGAGACACTACATACTGATATACACCTGAACATCAGCAGGAGAGGACTCTTTAAAGTAGAGACACTACATACTGATATACACTGAACATCAGCAAGAGAGGACTCTTTAAAGTAGGACACTACATACTGATATACACCTGAACATCAGCAAGAGAGGACTCTTTAAAGTAGAGACACTACATACTGATATACACCTGAACATCAGCAGGAGAGGACTCTTTAAAGTAGAGACACTACATACTGATATACACCTGAACATCAGCAGGAGAGGACTCTTTAAAGTAGAGGCACTACATACTGATATACACCTGAACATCCGCAGGAGAGGACTCTTTAAAGTAGAGACACTACATACTGATATACACCTGAACATCAGCAGGAGGGGACTCTTTAAAGTAGAGACGCTACATACTGATATAACCTGAACATCAGCAGGAGAGGACTCTTTAAAGTAGAGACACTACATACTGATATACACCTGAACACCAGCAGGAGAGGACTCTTTAAAGTAGAGACACTACATACTGATATACACCTGAACATCAGCAGGAGAGGACTCTTTAAAGTAGAGCACTACATACTGATATACACCTGAACATCGCAGGAGAGGACTCTTTAAAGTAGAGACACTACATACTGATATACACCTGAACATCAGCAGGAGAGGACTCTTTAAAGTAGAGACACTACATACTGATATACACCTGAACATCAGCAGGAGAGGACTCTTTAAAGTAGAGACACTACATACTGATATACACCTGAACATCAGCAGGAGAGGACTCTTTAAAGTAGAGAAACTACATACTGATATACACCTGAACATCAGCAGGAGAGGACTCTTTAAAGTAGAGACACTACATACTGATATACACCTGAACATCAGCAGGAGAGGACTCTTTAAGTAGAGACACTACATACTGATATACACCTGAACATCAGCAGAGAGGACTCTTTAAAGTAGAGACACTACATACTGATATACACCTGAACATCAGCAGAGAGGACTCTTTAAAGTAGAGACACTACATACTGATATACACCTGAACATCAGCAGGAGAGGACTCTTTAAAGTAGAGACACTACATACTGATATACACCTGAACATCAGCAGGAGAGGACTCTTTAAAGTAGAGACACTACATAATGATATACACCTGAACATCAGCAGAGAGGACTCTTTAAAGTAGAGACACTACATACTGATATACACCTGAACATCATCAGGAGAGGACTCTTTAAAGTAGAGACACTACATACTGATATACACCTGAACATCAGCAGGAGAGGACTCTTTAAAGTAGAGACACTACATACTGATATACACCTGAACATCAGCAAGAGAGGACTCTTTAAAGTAGAGACACTACATACTGATATACACCTGAACATCAGCAAGAGAGGACTCTTTAAAGTAGAGACACTACATACTGATATACACCTGAACATCAGCAGGAGAGGACTCTTTAAAGTAGAGACACTACATACTGATATACACCTAACATCAGCAGGAGAGGACTCTTTAAAGTAGAGACACCACATACTGATATACACCTGAAGATCAGCAGGAGAGGACTCTTTAAAGTAGAGACACTACATACTGATATACACCTGAACATCAGCAGGAGAGGACTCTTTAAAGTAGAGACACTACATACTGATATACACCTGAACATCAGCAGGAGAGGACTCTTTAAAGTAGAGACACTACATACTGATATCACCTGAACATCAGCAGGAGAGGACTCTTTAAAGTAGAGACACTAACATACTGATATACACCTGAACATCAGCAGGAGAGGACTCTTTAAAGTAGAGACACTACATACTGATATACACCTGAACATCAGCAGGGGAGGACTCTTTAAAGTAGAGACTACATACTGATATACACCTGAACATCAGCAGGGGAGGACTCTTTAAGTAGAGACACTACATACTGATATACACCTGAACATCAGCAGGAGAGGACTCTTTAAGTAGAGACACTACATACTGATATACACCTGAACATCAGCAGGAGAGGACTCTTTAAAGTAGAGACACTACATACTGATATACACCTGAACATCAGCAGGAGAGGACTCTTTAAAGTAGAGACACTACATACTGATATACACCTGAACATCAGCAAGAGAGGACTCTTTAAAGTAGAGACACTACATACTGATATACACCTGAACATCAGCAAGAGAGGACTCTTTAAAGTAGAGACACTACATACTGATATACACCTGAACATCAGCAGGAGAGGACTCTTTAAAGTAGAGACACTACATACTGATATACACCTGAACATCAGCAGGAGAGGACTCTTTAAAGTAGAGGCACTACATACTGATATACACCTGAACATCCGCAGGAGAGGACTCTTTAAAGTAGAGACACTACATACTGATATACACCTGAACATCAGCAGGAGGGACTCTTTAAAGTAGAGATGCTACATACTGATATACACCTGAACATCAGCAGGAGAGGACTCTTTAAAGTAGAGACACTACATACTGATATACACCTGAACACAGCAGGAGAGGACTCTTTAAAGTAGAGACACTACATACTGATATACACCTGAACATCAGCAGGAGAGGACTCTTTAAAGTAGAGGCACTACATACTGATATACACCTGAACATCCGCAGGAGAGGACTCTTTAAAGTAGAGACACTACATACTGATATACACCTGAACATCAGCAGGAGAGGACTCTTTAAAGTAGAGACACTACATACTGATATACACCTGAACATCAGCAGGAGAGGACTCTTTAAAGTAGAGACACTACATACTGATATACACCTGAACATCAGCAGGAGAGGACTCTTTAAAGTAGAGACACTACATACTGATATACACCTGAACATCAGCAGGAGAGGACTCTTTAAAGTAGAGACACTACATACTGATATACACCTGAACATCAGCAGGAGAGGACTCTTTAAAGTAGAGACACTACATACTGATATACACCTGAACATCAGCAAGAGAGGACTCTTTAAAGTAGAGACACTACATACTGATATACACCTGAACATCAGCAAGAGAGGACTCTTTAAAGTAGAGACACTACATACTGATATACACCTGAACATCAGCAGGAGAGGACTCTTTAAAGTAGAGACACTACATACTGATATACACCTGAACATCAGCAGGAGAGGACTCTTTAAAGTAGAGACACTACATAATGATATACACCTGAACATCAGCAAGAGAGGACTCTTTAAAGTAGAGACACTACATACTGATATACACCTGAACATCATCAGGAGAGGACTCTTTAAAGTAGAGACACTACATACTGATATACACCTGAACATCAGCAGGAGAGGACTCTTTAAAGTAGAGACACTACATACTGATATACACCTGAACATCAGCAGGAGAGGACTCTTTAAAGTAGAGACACTACATACTGATATACACCTGAACATCAGCAAGAGAGGACTCTTTAAAGTAGAGACACTACATACTGATATACACCTGAACATCAGCAAGAGAGGACTCTTTAAAGTAGAGACACTACATACT
Source organism: Pogonophryne albipinna (assembly GCA_028583405.1). Taxonomy (NCBI): domain Eukaryota; kingdom Metazoa; phylum Chordata; class Actinopteri; order Perciformes; family Artedidraconidae; genus Pogonophryne; species Pogonophryne albipinna. The sequence continues at coordinate 14,059 of JAPTMU010000678.1, forward strand.
GATATACACCTGAACATCAGCAGGAGAGGACTCTTTAAAGTAGAGACACTACATAATGATATACACCTGAACATCAGCAAGAGAGGACTCTTTAAAGTAGAGACACTACATACTGATATACACCTGAACATCATCAGGAGAGGACTCTTTAAAGTAGAGACACTACATACTGATATACACCTGAACATCAGCAGGAGAGGACTCTTTAAAGTAGAGACACTACATACTGATATACACCTGAACATCAGCAAGAGAGGACTCTTTAAAGTAGAGACACTACATACTGATATACACCTGAACATCAGCAAGAGAGGACTCTTTAAAGTAGAGACACTACATACTGATATACACCTGAACATCAGCAGGAGAGGACTCTTTAAAGTAGAGACACTACATACTGATATACACCTTAACATCAGCAGGAGAGGACTCTTTAAAGTAGAGACACCACATACTGATATACACCTGAAGATCAGCAGGAGAGGACTCTTTAAAGTAGAGACACTACATACTGATATACACCTGAACATCAGCAGGAGAGGACTCTTTAAAGTAGAGACACTACATACTGATATACACCTGAACATCAGCAGGAGAGGACTCTTTAAAGTAGAGACACTACATACTGATATACCTGAACATCAGCAGGAGAGGACTCTTTAAAGTAGAGACACTAACATACTGATATACACCTGAACATCAGCAGGAGAGGACTCTTTAAAGTAGAGACACTACATACTGATATACACCTGAACATCAGCAGGGAGGACTCTTTAAAGTAGAGACACTACATACTGATATACACCTGAACATCAGCAGGGAGGACTCTTTAAAGTAGAGACACTACATACTGATATACACCTGAACATCAGCAGGAGAGGACTCTTTAAAGTAGAGACACTACATACTGATATACACCTGAACATCAGCAGGAGAGGACTCTTTAAAGTAGAGACACTACATACTGATATACACCTGAACATCAGCAGGAGAGGACTCTTTAAAGTAGAGACACTACATACTGATATACACCTGAACATCAGCAAGAGAGGACTCTTTAAAGTAGAGACACTACATACTGATATACACCTGAACATCAGCAAGAGAGGATTCTTTAAAGTAGAGACACTACATACTGATATACACCTGAACATCAGCAGGAGAGGACTCTTTAAAGTAGAGACACTACATACTGATATACACCTGAACATCAGCTGGAGAGGACTCTTTAAAGTAGAGACTACATACTGATATACACCTGAACATCAGCAGGAGAGGACACTTTAAAGTAGAGACACTACATACTGATATACACCTGAACATCAGCAGGAGAGGACTCTTTAAAGTAGAGACACTACATACTGATATACACCTGAACATCAGCAGGAGGGGACTCTTTAAAGTAGAGACTCTACATACTGATATACACCTGAACATCAGCTGGAGAGGACTCTTTAAAGTAGAGACACTACATACTGATATACACCTGAACATCAGCAGGAGAGGACACTTTAAAGTAGAGACACTACATACTGATATACACCTGAACATCGCAGGAGAGGACTCTTTAAAGTAGAGACACTACATACTGATATACACCTGAACATCAGGGAGAGGACTCTTTAAAGTAGAGACACTACATACTGATATACACCTGAACATCAGCAGGAGAGGACTCTTTAAAGTAGAGACACTACATACTGATATACACCTGAACATCAGCAGGAGAGGACTCTTTAAAGTAGAGACTACATACTGATATACACCTGAACATCAGCAGGAGGGACTCTTTAAAGTAGAGACTCTACATACTGATATACACCTGAACATCAGCAGGAGAGGACTCTTTAAAGTAGAGACACATACTGATATACACCTGAACACCAGCAGGAGAGGACTCTTTAAAGTAGAGACACTACATACTGATATACACCTGAACATCAGCAGGAGAGGACTCTTTAAAGTAGAGCACTACATACTGATATACACCTGAACATCGCAGGAGAGGACTCTTTAAAGTAGAGACACTACATACTGATATACACCTGAACATCAGCAGGAGAGGACTCTTTAAAGTAGAGACACTACATACTGATATACACCTGAACATCAGCAGGAGAGGACTCTTTAAAGTAGAGACACTACATACTGATATACACCTGAACATCAGCAGGAGAGGACTCTTTAAAGTAGAGACACTACATACTGATATACACCTGAACATCAGCAGGAGAGGACTCTTTAAAGTAGAGACACTACATACTGATATACACCTGAACATCAGCAGGAGAGGACTCTTTAAAGTAGAGACACTACATACTGATATACACCTGAACATCAGCAGAGAGGACTCTTTAAAGTAGAGACACTACATACTGATATACACCTGAACATCAGCAGAGAGGACTCTTTAAAGTAGAGACACTACATACTGATATACACCTGAACATCAGCAGGAGAGGACTCTTTAAAGTAGAGACACTACATACTGATATACACCTGAACATCAGCAGGAGAGGACTCTTTAAAGTAGAGACACTACATAATGATATACACCTGAACATCAGCAGAGAGGACTCTTTAAAGTAGAGACACTACATACTGATATACACCTGAACATCATCAGGAGAGGACTCCTTTTAAAGTAGTAGACACTACAGTACTGATATACACCTGAACATCAGCATGGTGTAGAGGACTCTTTAAAGTAGAGACCACTACATACTTGATATACACCCTAATATCAGCAGGAGAGGACTCTTTAAAGTAGAGACACTACATACTGATATACACCTGAACATCAGCAGGAGAGGACTCTTTAAAGTATGAGACACTACGTACTGATATACACCCTGAACATCAGCAAGGAGAGGACTCTTTAACAGTAGAGACACTACATACTGATATACACCTGAACATCAGCAAGAGAGGACTCTTTAAAGTAGAGACACTACATACTGATATACACCTGAACATCAGCAGGAGAGGACTCTTTAAAGTAGAGACACTACATACTGATATACACCTGAACATCAGCAAGAGAGGACTCTTTAAAGTAGAGACACTACATACTGATATACACCTGAACATCATCAGGAGAGGACTCTTAAAGTAGAGACACTACATACTGATATACACCTGAACATCAGCAGGAGAGGACTCTTTAAGTAGAGACACTACATACTGATATACACCTGAACATCAGCAGAGAGGACTCTTTAAAGTAGAGACACTACATACTGATATACACCTGAACATCAGCAAGGAGAGGACTCTTTAAAGTAGAGACACTACATACTGATATACACCTGAACATCAGCAAGGAGAGGACTCTTTAAAGTAGAGACACTACATACTGATATACACCTTAACATCAGCAGGAGAGGACTCTTTAAAGTAGAGACACTACATACTGATATACACCTGAACATCAGCAGGAGAGGACTCTTTAAAGTAGAGACACTACATACTGATATACACCTGAACATCAGCAGGAGAGGACTCTTTAAAGTAGAGACACTACATACTGATATACACCTGAACATCAGCAGGAGAGGACTCTTTAAAGTAGAGACACTACATACTGATATACACCTGAACATCAGCAGGAGAGAGACTCTTTAAAGTAGAGACACTACATACTGATATACACCTGAACATCAGCAGGATGAGGACTCTTTTAAAGTAGAGACACTACATACTGATATACACCTGAACATCAGCAGGAGAGGACTCTTTAAAGTAGAGACAGACATACTGATATACACCTGAACATCAGCAGGAGAGGACTCTTTAAAGTAGAGACACTACATACCTGATATACACCTGAACTCAGCAGGAGAGGACTCTTTAAAGTAGAGGACACTACATACTGATATACACCTGAACCTCAGCAGGAGAGGACTCTTTAAAGTAAGACACTACATACTGATATACACCTGAACATCAGCAGGAGAGAGGACTCTTTAAGTAGAGACACTACATACTGATATACACCTGAACATCAGCAGGAGAGGGACTCTTTAAGTAGAGACACTACATACTGATATACACCTGAACAATCAGCAGTGAGAGGACTCTTTAAAGTAGAGACACTACATACTGATATACACCTGAACATCAGCAGAGAGGAACTTCTTTTAAAGTAGAGACACTTACGTACTGATATACACCTGAACATCAGCAGGAGAGGACTCTTTAAAGTAGAGACACTACATACTGATATACACCTGAACATCAGCAGGATAGGACTCTTTAAAGTAGAGACACTACATACTGATATACACCTGAACATCAGCAGGAGAGGACTCTTTAAAGTAGAGACACTACATACTGATATACACACTGAACATCAGCAGGAGAGGACTCTTTAAAGTAGAGACACTACATACTGATTATACACCTGAACATCAGCAGGAGAGGACTCTTTAAAGTAGAGACACTACATACTGATATACACCTAAACATCAGCAGGAGAGGACTCTTTAAAGTAGAGACACTACATACTGATATACACCTGAACATCAGCAGGAGAGGACTCTTTAAAGTAGAGACACTACATACTGATATACACCTGAACATCAGCAGGAGAGGACTCTTTAAAGTAGAGACACTACATACTGATATACACCTGAACATCAGCAGGAGAGACTCTTTAAAGTAGAGACACTACATACTAATATACACCTGACATCAGCAGGAGAGGACTCTTTAAAGTAGAGACACTACATACTGATATACACCTGAACATTAGCAGGAGAGGACTCTTTAAAGTAGAGACACTACATACTGATATACACCTGAACATCAGCAGAGAGGACTCTTTAAAGTAGAGACACATACTGATATACACCTGAACATCAGCAGGAGAGGACTCTTTAAAGTAGAGACACTACATACTGATAACACCTGAACATCAGCAGGAGAGGACTCTTTAAAGTAGAGACACTACATACTGATATACACCTGAACATCAGCAGGAGAGGACTCTTTAAAGTAGAGGACACTACATACTGATATACACCTGAACATCAGCAGGAGAGGACTCTTTAAAGTAGAGACACTACATACTGATATACACCTGAACATCAGCAGGAGAGGACTCTTTAAAGTAGAGACACTACATACTGATATACACCTGAACATCAGCAGGAGAGGACTCTTTAAAGTAGAGACACTACATACTGATATACACCTGAACATCAGCAGGAGAGGACTCTTTAAAGTAGAGACACTACATACTGATATACACCTGAACATCAGCAGGAGAGGACTCTTTAAAGTAGAGACACTACATACTGATATACACCTGAACATCAGCAGGAGAGGACTCTTTAAAGTAGAGACACTACATACTGATATACACCTGAACATCAGCAGGAGAGGACTCTTTAAAGTAGAGACACTACATACTGATATACCACCTGAAGCATCAAGCACGGACGAGGACTCTTTAAAGTAGAGACACTACATACTGGATATACACCTGAACATCAGCAGGAGAGGACTCTTTAAGTAGAGACACTACATACTGATATCACCTGAACATCAGCAGGAGAGGACTCTTTAAAGTAGAGACACTACATACTGATATATACACTGAACATCAGAAGGAGAGGACTCTTTAAAGTAGAGACACTAACATACTGATATACACCTGAACATCAGCAGGAGAGTACTCTTTAATTAGAGACACTACATACTGATATACACCTGAACATCAGCACGGAGAGGACTCTTTAAAGTAGAGACACTACATACTGATATACACCTGAACATCAGCAGGAGAGGGACTCTTTAAAGTAGAGACCCACTTAATACTGATATACACCTGGAACATCAGCAAGAGAGGACTCTTTAAAGTAGAGACACTACATTACTGATATACCCTGAACATCAGCAATGAGAGGACTCTTTAAAGTAGAGACACTACATACTGATATACACCTGAACCATCAGCAGGAGAGGACTCTTTAAAGTAGAGACACTACATACTGATATACACCTGAACATCAGCAGGAGAGGACTCTTTAAAGTAGAGACACTACATACTGATATACACCTGAACATCAGCAGGAGAGGACTCTTTAAAGTAGAGACACTACATACTGATATATCACCTGGACATCAGCAGGAGAGGGACTCTTTAAAGTAGAGACACTACATACTGATATACACTGAACATCAGCAGGAGAGGACTCTTTAAAGTAGAGACACTACATACTGATATACACCTGAACATTCAGCAGGAGAGGACTCTTTAAGTAGAGACACTACATACTGATATACACCTGAACATCAGCAAGGAGAGGACTCTTTAAAGTAGAGACACTACATACTGATATACACCTGAACATCAGCAGGAGAGGACTCTTTAAAGTAGAGACACTACATACTGATATACACCTGAACGTCAGCAGGAGAGGACTCTTTAAAGTAGAGGCACTACATACTGATATACACCTGAACATCGCAGGAGAGGACTCTTTAAAGTAGAGACACTACATACTGATATACACCTGAACATCAGCAGGAGAGGACTCTTTAAAGTAGAGACACTACTGATATACACCTGAACATCAGCAGGAGAGGACTCTTTAAAGTAGAGACACTACATACTGATATACACCTGAACATCAGCAGGAGAGGACTCTTTAAAGTAGAGACACTACATAATGATATACACCTGAACACCAGCAGGAGAGGACTCTTTAAAGTAGAGACACTACATACTGATATACACCTGAACATCAGCAGGAGAGGACTCTTTAAAGTAGAGACACTACATACTGATATACACCTGAACATCAGCAGGAGAGGACTCTTTAAATAGAGATACTACATACTGATATACACCTGAACATCAGCAGGAGAGGACTCTTTAAAGTAGAGACACTACATACTGATATACACCTGAACACCAGCAGGAGAGGACTCTTTAAAGTAGAGACACTACATACTGATATACACCTGAACATCAGCAGGAGAGGACTCTTTAAAGTAGAGACACTACATACTGATATACACCTGAACATCAGCAGGAGAGGACTCTTTAAAGTAGAGACACTACATACTGATATACACCTGAACATCAGCAGGAGAGGACTCTTTAAAGTAGAGACACTACATACTGATATACACCTGAACATCATCAGGAGAGGACTCTTTAAAGTAGAGACACCACATACTGATATACACCTGAACATCAGCAGGAGAGGACTCTTTAAAGTAGAGACACTAAATCAAATCAAATCAAATCAAAGTTTATTTATATAGCACATTTCCAGTCAACTTTAGGTTGCGCCAAAGTGCTGTACACGGATACAAAAAAAAGCACACTGCAACAATCGCAGGACAGGTCTAAACAACAAATATGAGGCAGACACACACAGTTAAAATACAGAAACAAAAACCGTCATGCTCTGCTCAAGTTTTAAAGGCCAGAGAGAAAAAGTGCGTCTTCAGGGAGGATTTAAAAGCACCTAGTGTTTGGGCCGACCTCACAGGCAAGGGCAGAGCGTTCCAGAGCCTGGGACCAGCTGCAGCGAAGGCTCGGTGCCCTCTGGTTTTTAACCTGGTTTTCGGCACTACCAGCAGCATTTGGTCTGCGGACCTTAGAGCTCTGGCTGGGGTGTATCGCTGGATGAGCTCAGCTATGTAGGCCGGTGCCAGCCCGTTTAGGGCCTTAAAAACAAATAAAAGGAGTTTAAAATCGATTCTGAACCGCACTGGAAGCCAGTGCAGTGAGGCCAGAATGGGGGTAATATGGTCACGCTTTTTGTGGCCGGTCAGGAGACGTGCAGCTGCGTTCTGCACTAGCTGTAGGCGTTTTATGGATGCCTGATCCATGCCCACATATAAAGCGTTGCAGTAGTCAAGTCGTGATGTCACGAAAGCGTTAATTACCCTTTCCAGGTCTTTAAAAGATAAAAACGACTTGGTCTTAGCCAATAGTCGTATTTTAAAAAAGCAGGTTTTGACTACGCTGCTGACCTGTTTATCGAATTTAAAAGTGCTATTGACGATCACTCCAAGATTCGTTACAGAGGGGAGGATGTTTTTACTCAGGGAGCCAAGAATGTCAACCTGGGAGGCCGGAGGTTGGGGTCCAAAAAAGATGACCTCGGTCTTGCTCTCGTTGAGGGTGAGGAAGTTTAGGCTCAGCCAAGATTTTAATTCAGCCAAGCACTCCATCAATTGCTGTATGGAGTTTGCATTAGCGAGAGGGAGATATATCTGAACATCATCAGCGTAGCAGTGGAAGGGGATGTTGTGCTTGGAGAGAATTGCACCTAGGGGCAGTATATATAATAAAAAGAGGATGGGGCCCAGAATGGAACCTTGGGGAACCCCACAGGTAAGAGGGGTTTTAGCGGAAGAGAAGGCACCTAGCTGCACTGAAAGGCTACGATCTGTTAGGTAGGACCTGAACCATGCCAGAGCAGAGCCTGTGATGCCTGCGGACTGTTTGAGCCGCGACAACAGAATGCTGTGGTCCACGGTGTCGAAAGCCGCTGACAGGTCCAGCAGCACCAGGACAGCTGGGCTACCTGAGTCGGCTGCTAGGAGGAGATCATTAAAAACCCTTAAAAGGGCTGTTTCCGTGCTGTGCATTGGTTTAAAACCAGACTGAAACTTCTCATGGATGCCATGCGTGGTTAAAAAAGACTGCAGCTGGGCGTAGATTACTCGCTCCAGGGCTTTGGATAAAAAAGGCAGCTGGGAGATGGGCCTAAAATTTGCAAGAATGCAGGGGTCGAGATTTTTTTTTTTAAGAAGTGGCTTGACCACGGCATGTTTGAAGGCAGCTGGGACACATCCTGAGCTGAGAGAGGTGTTTACAAGTAATAAAATACTTGCTCCAACGGAATCGAAAACGTCTCTGAGAAGGCGAGAGGGAATACTGTCTGAGGTGCAGTTTGTCAGCCGCAGGTGCATGACTACATCCGAGAGAGAAGAGAGTGATATAGGCTCAAAGTGGTCGAGGACAGCAGGACACAGAAGAGGAGCAGAATCTGGGTTAGCACTAGTGTGGGCTAGCCTAAGAGCAGATACTTTTTCAATAAAAAATGACAGAAATTTATCACAGAGAGTAGTCGATGGTACAATTGTAGAAACATCACAGGGATTAATGATCGAGTTGAGGACATTAAAAAGAACCTGAGGTTTGTGGCTGTTTTTAGATATTAACAGAGAAATATGCTCTGTTTTGGCTGCTTTGACTGCCGTCTGATAGTCAGAAAGGCAAGCACGAAGGATTTCTAAGGACACATGGAGTTTGTCCTTTTTCCAATTTCTCTCTGCACGCCTGCAAGTGCGTCTGAGAGCACGAGTACAGTCATTGAGCCACGGCTGTGGGAGAACTTTGGTGCGTCTGAGCGTAAACGGAGCAACAGAGTCAAGTATTTGTGTACATGTCGAGTCAAACATAGAGATAAGCTCATCAGCACTAAGCGCACAGTTCATCTCTAATTTACAGATCAGAGAAGTATTAAAAGCATCAGAAAACTGTGAGGCCGTCAACGGGTTAATTAAACGCAGACGACGTGCAGGGGCTCGCGACTCGAGCCCTGCGCTAGGAATCGAGGTTGTAAACACAACAGGTAAATGGTCTGAGATACCTGTTGCTTCACAGATTTCATCCACAGATACAGATAGTCCAAACGATAATACTAAATCTAAAATGTGTCCTTTTTCGTGTGTTGGGCCAGCCACGGACTGAACTAGACCAAAAGAATCGAGGAGATTTAAAAAGTCCCTAACCAGGGGTTTGGACTCACAGCACACATGTACATTAAAATCTCCGGAGATCAAAACACGATCATATGACACCATGATCCCGGACAGAAAATCAGAGAAGTCATTTATGAAGTCCTTATTGCATTTTGGCGGACGATATACAACAGCACAGAGCACCGGCGAGGCCGGATTTAGTTCAAACAGCTGTAACTCAAAGCTAGCGTAGCTTGTTACAGGGTGAAGCAATCGGCATTGGAGGCTAGCTCTAAACACTGAAGCTATGCCCCCACCATGGCCGGTGGTACGGGGGGAGCTGAAAAAAGTACAGTCAGGAGGAACAAGTTCAGAGAACGGAGTATACTCGCCAGCATGGACCCAGGTCTCCGTCAGAAACATGAAGTCCAGTTGGCGAGAGGTGAAGAAGTCATTGAGCAGAAACGTCTTGTTACCTATTGACCTAGCATTTAGCAAGGCCATGCTAAGTTGACGTTTCGGCTCCGGTCTGGCAGAGAGTGTAGAGCGCCTTAGCTGGCGAAGATTAGCGGGCTGGACACCGCGCGGGCCGGTCAATCCGGCTGGAGGAGCTGGAGGGGCTGCTAGCGGAACCAGCAGCGGCCGCTGCTCCGGAAGGATACGCCGAATCCAACGATGTCGTGTAGCGGGAGGGCCGTGGCATCCGAGGCGTGAAGAAGCAGCAGGAGCAGAAGAAGCAGAAGAAGAAGCCCTCAGGTATGTCCTAAGGTGTACCAGTGCACCAGCGCGCTTCCCCCGGCGTCTGAATCGCTTTCGGTGGGGCTGCCTTCGAAGGTATGTTGGAATATCCCACAGTAGAGGGGGCGACGATGATGTATGGTAGTCGGAGGATGTGAGTTTTGGCAGCAGTATCAACTCCAATGAAGGTCTGAGGTGGAGGAGAGCTTGGCGATTGTAAGTGAGCAGAGCAGACACATTCTGACAAACAAATAAAATAAACAGCAACGCTAGTCCTAAGCTCAGGGAGCGGCGGGCCGACACAGGCGCCATCTTCCCACACACTGACGTGTTCACTACATACAGATATACACCTGAACATCAGCAGGAGAGGACTCTTTAAAGTAGAGACACTACATACTGATATACACCTGAACATCAGCAACAGAGGACTCTTTAAAGTAGAGACACTACATACTGATATACACCTGAACATCAGCAGCAGAGGACTCTTTAAAGTAGAGACACTACATACTGATATACACCTGAACATCAGCAGGAGAGGACTCTTTAAAGTAGAGACACTACATACTGATATACACCTGAACATCAGCAGGAGAGGACTCTTTAAAGTAGAGACACTACACACTGATATACACCTGAACATCAGCAGCAGAGGACTCTTTAAAGTAGAGACACTACCTACTGATATACACCTGAACATCAGCAGCAGAGGACTCTTTAAAGTAGAGACACTACATACTGATATACACCTGAACATCAGCAGCAGAGGACTCTTTAAAGTAGAGACACTACATACTGATATACACCTGAACATCAGCAGGAGAGGACTCTTTAAAGTAGAGACACTACATACTGATATACACCTGAACATCAGCAGGAGAGGACTCTTTAAAGTAGAGACACTACATACTGATATACACCTGAACATCAGCAGGAGATGACTCTTTAAAGTAGAGACACTACATACTGATATACACCTGAACATCAGCAGGAGAGGACTCTTTAAAGTAGAGACACTACATACTGATATACACCTGAACATCAGCAGGAGAGGACTCTTTAAAGTAGAGACACTACATACTGATATACACCTGAACATCAGCAGGAGAGGACTCTTTAAAGTAGAGACACTACATACTGATATACACCTGAAAATCAGCAGGAGAGGACTCTTTAAAGTAGAGACACTACATACTGATATACACCTGAACATCAGCAGGAAAGGACTCTTTAAAGTAGAGACACTACATACTGATATACACCTGAACATCAGCAGGAGAGGACTCTTTAAAGTAGAGACACTACATACTGATATACACCTGAACACCAGCAGGAGAGGACTCTTTAAAGTAGAGTCACTACATACTGATATACACCTGAACATCAGCAGGAGAGGACTCTTTAAAGTAGAGACACTACATACTGATATACACCTGAACATCAGCAGGAGAGGACTCTTTAAAGTAGAGACACTACATACTGATATACACCTGAACATCAGCAGGAGAGGACTCTTTAAAGTAGAGACACTACATACTGATATACACCTGAACATCAGCAGGAGAGGACTCTTTAAAGTAGAGACACTACATACTGATATACACCTGAACATCAGCAGGAGAGGACTCTTTAAAGTAGAGGCACTACATACTGATATACACCTGAACATCCGCAGGAGAGGACTCTTTAAAGTAGAGACACTACATACTGATATACACCTGAACATCAGCAGGAGGGGACTCTTTAAAGTAGAGACGCTACATACTGATATACACCTGAACATCAGCAGGAGAGGACTCTTTAAAGTAGAGACACTACATACTGATATACACCTGAACACCAGCAGGAGAGGACTCTTTAAAGTAGAGACACTACATACTGATATACACCTGAACATCAGCAGGAGAGGACTCTTTAAAGTAGAGGCACTACATACTGATATACACCTGAACATCCGCAGGAGAGGACTCTTTAAAGTAGAGACACTACATACTGATATACACCTGAACATCAGCAGGAGAGGACTCTTTAAAGTAGAGACACTACATACTGATATACACCTGAACATCAGCAGGAGAGGACTCTTTAAAGTAGAGACACTACATACTGATATACACCTGAACATCAGCAGGAGAGGACTCTTTAAAGTAGAGACACTACATACTGATATACACCTGAACACCAGCAGGAGAGGACTCTTTAAAGTAGAGACACTACATACTGATATACACCTGAACATCAGCAGGAGAGGACTCTTTAAAGTAGAGACACTACATACTGATATACACCTGAACATCAGCAGGAGAGGACTCTTTAAAATAGAGATACTACATACTGATATACACCTGAACATCAGCAGGAGAGGACTCTTTAAAGTAGAGACACTACATACTGATATACACCTGAACACCAGCAGGAGAGGACTCTTTAAAGTAGAGACACTACATACTGATATACACCTGAACATCAGCAGGAGAGGACTCTTTAAAGTAGAGACACTACATACTGATATACACCTGAACATCAGCAGGAGAGGACTCTTTAAAGTAGAGACACTACATACTGATATACACCTGAACATCATCAGGAGAGGACTCTTTAAAGTAGAGACACCACATACTGATATACACCTGAACATCAGCAGGAGAGGACTCTTTAAAGTAGAGACACTACATACAGATATACACCTGAACATCAGCAGGAGAGGACTCTTTAAAGTAGAGACACTACATACTGATATACACCTGAACATCAGCAGGAGAGGACTCTTTAAAGTAGAGACACTACACACTGATATACACCTGAACATCAGCAGCAGAGGACTCTTTAAAGTAGAGACACTACATACTGATATACACCTGAACATCAGCAGCAGAGGACTCTTTAAAGTAGAGACACTACATACTGATATACACCTGAACATCAGCAGCAGAGGACTCTTTAAAGTAGAGACACTACATACTGATATACACCTGAACATCAGCAGGAGAGGACTCTTTAAAGTAGAGACACTACATACTGATATACACCTGAACATCAGCAGGAGAGGACTCTTTAAAGTAGAGACACTACATACTGATATACACCTGAACATCAGCAGGAGAGGACTCTTTAAAGTAGAGACACTACATACTGATATACACCTGAACATCAGCTGGAGAGGACTCTTTAAAGTAGAGACACTACATACTGATATACACCTGAACATCAGCAGGAGAGGACTCTTTAAAGTAGAGACACTACATACTGATATACACCTGAACATCAGCAGCAGAGGACTCTTACTCTACTCGATGACGTAGGATACTTGAAATAGTGTTTCTGCAGCAGTTTTACTCGACATGGAGAAACGGCCAGAGAGTCATGTGACCTCTGAAGCGCTCTTTAAAGCTGCTCTCAAACATTTGACCCGAACACCGAAGCTGCACTAAACGTTCCGACTTGCATCTGACAGATCAGGAGTTATCACGAGGGCCGCATTACATATAATCCTCATCATAATGTGCTAATTGTTCCACAATGTTCAGCAAACACAAACACACACACACACACACACACACACACACACACACACACACACACACACACACACACACACACACCGCGCACACACACACACACACACACACACACACACCACGCACACACACACACACTACACACACACCACGCACACACACACACTATGCACACGCACACACACACACACACACACACACACACACACACCACGCACACACACACACACTACACACACACCACGCACACACACACCACGCACACACACACACACACACGCACGCACACAGACACACGCACGCACACCACACACGCACACACACACACACGCATGCACACACACACGCACACACACCACATACGCACGCACGCACACACACACACATACGCACGTACACACACCTACACACACACACGCACGCGCACACACCACACACACACCACACACACACACCACACACACACACACACGCACGCACACACCACACACACGCGCGCGCACACACACACGCACACACCACACACACCACATGCACACGCACGCACACACCACAGACACACCACGCACACACACACACGCACACCACACACGCGCACACACACACCACATACGCACGCACACACACACACACGCACACCACACACGCGCACACACACACGCATGCACACACACACAAGCACACACACCACACACGCACGCACGCACACACACACACACCACACACACAAACATACGCACGTACACACAGGGCCGCCCCTGGCCAACTTGGAGCCCCAAGCGACATTGTGAGATGAGCCCCCCCCCCCCCAACTGACAGGAGTGAAACATTTTTTAGGCTACTTTGTAAATATAATTCCTATTTATTATTATTATCAACACAGTTGATGTTTATACAGTGAGGTAAATGGTAAATGTGCATGTGTGTCGTTCAGTATGCGTTTACAGGTACGTCTGCATTTCCTGCCAAATACTAGCCTCAAAAAGATTAAAATATAATTAATGCAAATAAACTACTTCTACTAATAATAATAATCATAATCAATTCAATAATATAAATACTATATTATTTATCATAATATAGTCAAGACAAAACATGCTTATGACATGCTCAAAAACTGATATTTCTTAAATCTGTATTCAAATGTTCCCACACATTTCTATCAGTACTTCTCTGTGTTGTGGTTGACATGATGATGACTGTTAGGAGTTAAGGGGAGAGGCTGAGCATCACCATGATGATGACTGTTAGGAGTTAAGGGGAGAGGCTGAGCATCACCATGATGATGACTGTTAGGAGTTAAGGGGAGAGGCTGAGCGTCACCATGATGATGACTGTTAGGAGTTAAGGGGAGAGGCTGAGCGTCACCATGATGATGACTG
>JAPTMU010000679.1:0-29324 GCA_028583405.1 Pogonophryne albipinna
ACACTATATACTACTCTAACCTCTAACTAAGCTACTCTAAACACTATCTACTACTCTAACCTCTAACTAAGCTACTCTAAACACTATCTAAACTACTCTAACCGCTAACTAGGTTACTCTAAACACTATCTACTACTCTGACCTCTCACTAAGCTACTCTAAACACTATATACTACTCTAACCTCTAACTAAGCTACTCTAAACACTATCTACTACTCTAACCTCTAACTAAGCTACTCTAAACACTATCTACTACTCTAACCTCTAACTAAGCTACTCTAAACACTATCTACTACTCTGACCTCTAACTAAGCTACTCTAAACACTATCTAACTACTCTAACCTCTAACTAAGCTACTCTAAACACTTATCTAAACTACTCTAACCTCTAACTAAGCTACTCTAAACACTATCTACTACTCTAACCTCTAACTAAGCTACTCTAAACACTATCTAAACTACTCTAACCTCTAACTAAGCTACTCTAAACACTTTCTAAACTACTCTAACCTCTAACTAAGCTACTCTAAACACTATATACTACTCTAACCTCTAACTAAGCTACTCTAAACACTATCTACTACTCTAACCTCTAACTAAGCTACTCTAAACACTATCTACTACTCTAACCTCTAACTAAGCTACTCTAAACACTATCTACTACTCTAACCTCTAACTAAGCTACTCTAAACACTATCTACTACTCTGACCTCTAACTAAGCTACTCTAAACACTATCTACTACTCTGACCTCTAACTAAGCTACTCTAAACACTATCTACTACTCTAACCTCTAACTAAGCTACTCTAAACACTATCTACTACTCTAACCTCTAACTAAGCTACTCTAAAAACTATCTACTACTCTAACCTCTAACTAAGCTACTCTAAACACTATCTACTACTCTGACCTCTAACTAAGCTACTCTAAACATTATCTACTACTCTAACCTCTAACTAAGCTACTCTAAACACTATCTACTACTCTAACCTCTAACTAGGCTACTCTAAACACTATCTACTACTCTAACCTCTAACTAAGCTACTCTAAACACTATCAATCAATCAATCAATGTTTATTTATATAGCCCAATATCACAAATGTTACATTTGTCTCAGTGGACTTCACAGTTTGTACAAAATATCAGTATGACAATACGACACCCTCTGTCCTTAGACCCTCACATCGTACAAGGAAAAACTTCCGAAGAAAACCCACAGTTTTAAAGGGAAAAATGGGAGAAACCTCAGGGAGAGCAACAGAGGAGGGATCCCTCTCCCAGGACGGACAGACGTGCAATAGATGCCGTGTGTAAATTGAAATGATAATACATTTGCAACATAGGTAGTCCAAATGTTTGGAAATGCATGTGTGTATAATAGGAAGATGAATCCACGAGGATATCCATCCAGGACCTATGATCCATGACCACAGCCACGACTCAAGATCCAGGGCTCGCGATGCAGGACACAGGACCGCAGGATCATCCATGACTCCGGATCCCAGCGTATATAGACACCAAAAAGAAAGAAATTTGGGGAAGCTGGGTTAATCGGAACATGAGAGTACACAGGTATAGACAGAGAGAAGGAAGAAGTAAGATGTCCCCCGACAAACTAAGCCTATCAGCAAAACTAGGGGCTGAATCTAATCAGCCCTAACTATAAGCTTTATCAAAAAGGAAGGTCTTAAGCGCACTCTTAAAAACGGATAGGGTGTCTGCCGCCCGAACACAAACTGGAAGCTGATTCCACAAATGTGGAGCTTGATAAGAAAAGGCTCTGGCTCCCATTGTACTTTTAGAGACTCTAGGAACAACCAACAACCCTGCATTCTTGGAACGCAATGCCCTAGTAGGACAGTAGGGTATAATGAGTTCTTTAAGGTAAGATGGCGCCTGCCCATTAAGGGCTTTGTAGGCGAGAAGAAGAATTTTAAATTCTATCCTGTGTTCTATAGGGAGCCAGTGTAAGGCAGCCAGAACAGGAGTAATGTGGTCCCTTTTCCTAACTCTGGTTAGTACACGAGCTGCAGCATTTTGAATCAGCTGAAGCGACTTGACTGACTTCTTGGTACACCCTGATAATAAAGAGTTACAATAATCCAGCCTTGAAGTAACAAATGCATGGACTAGTTTCTCTGCATCGTTTTGAGGCAAGATATGCCTGATTTTTGCAATGTTACGTAGATGGAAGTAGGCGGTCCTTGAAATTGATTTTATGTGGGCGTTAAAGGATAAATCCTGATCAAATATAACACCAAGATTCCTTACAGTCTCACTGGAGGCCAAATTAATGCCATCCATAGTTAGTATATCTTTAGATAATTTGTTTCGTAGATTCTTCGGGCCAAGTACAATAACTTCAGTTTTGGTCGTGTTTAACATCAAAAAGTTTAAGGTCATCCACGTTTTTAAGTCCTTGAGGCAGTCTTGAATTTTATTTAGATGATTAATTTCATCAGGCTTGATTGATAAATATAGTTGAGTATCATCTGCATAACAATGAAAATTTACAGAATGATTCCTTATAATATTGCCTAACGGAAGCATATATAATGTGAACAAAATAGGTCCGAGCACTGAGCCCTGTGGCACTCCATGGCTAACTTTGGTTTGCGTGGAAGATTCATCATTGACACGTACAAACTGAGAGCGTTCAGATAGATAGGACCTAAACCAGCCTAAAGCAGTTCCCTGTATGCCAACTAAGTGCTCTAGTCTTTGCAATAAGATATCATGATCGATAGTATCAAATGCAGCACTGAGATCGAGCAAAACAAGAATAGAGACAAGTCCCTTGTCTGAGGCTATTAGAATGTCATTTGTGACTTTAACCAGAGCTGTCTCTGTGCTATGATGTGTTCTAAAGCCAGACTGAAAATCTTCAAATAAATCATTGTTTTTTAAGTAATCACACAACTGTTTTACGACCGCTTTCTCAAGAATTTTTGAGAGGAACGGAAGATTAGAAATAGGTCTATAATTGGCTAAAACCTCTGGATCGAGGTTGTGCTTTTTAAGAAGCGGTTTTATCACTGCTACTTTGAATGATTGTGGAACATAGCCTGATAATAAAGACATATTCATAATATTTAATAAAGAAGTGCCAATTAATGGAAAAACTTCCTTCAACAGCTTAGTTGGAATTGGGTCTAACATACATGTTGATGGTTTAGAAGAGAGAATCATTGAATTTAATTGTTCAAGGTTAATGGCTGAAAAGCATTCTAGTTTACTATCCAGTGTAATATTAGAACTTACGTTTCCGGGAGCTGTTGATAACACTATACTGGTCAAAGGCAAGAGGTCATTAATTTTGTTTCTAAGAGTAACAATTTTATCGTTAAAAAAGCACATAAAATCATTACTACTGAGTGCTATGGGAATAGAAGGCTCAATCGAGCTATGGCTCTCTGTCAGCCTGGCTACAGTGCTGAAAATAAATCTTGCATTATTCTTATTCTCATCTATTAATGAAGAGTAGTAGGCTGCTCTCGCTTTACGCAGTGCTTTCTTATATTCATTGAGAGTAATATGCCAAATTAAACGAGATTCTTCAAGTTTAGTGGAACGCCATATCCTTTCAAGTTGTCTCGACTTTTGCTTTATTTTGCGGGTTTCGGCATTATGCCATGGAGCTAATCTATGTTGTTTTATTTTCTTCTTTTTCAAAGGAGCAACAGAGTCTAATTTTATTCGCAGCGCATCTGTAGCACTATCAACAACATGATCAATTTGGGGTGATGTACATTTTGTATAAGCTTCCTCCCTTACATGCAGACATGCTATCGAGTTAAATATTGGTGGAATCTCGTCCTTAAATTTGGCTATAGCACTAACAGATAGGTTTCTGCTGCAGGAGCTTTTGACTAATGCTTTGTAGTCTAGTAACAGTACTTCAAAAGTTACTAAGAAATGGTCAGATAAAGCAGGATTATGCGGTTAGACTAATAGTTGCTCAATTTCAATACCATAAGTCAGAACAAGGTCGAGAGTGTGATTATAGCAGTGGGTTGGTTTATTTACACTCTGACAGAAACCAACAGAATCTAATATAGAGTTAAATGCAACAGTAAGGCTATTTTTATCATCGTCAACATGAATATTAAAGTCACCTACGATAATTACTTTATCTGTTTTAAGAACCAAAGTTGATAAAAACTCAGAGAATTCTGATAAGAATTCTGAATAAGGACCTGGTGCACGGTACACTGTAACAAATAAGATTGGCTGCAAAGTTTTCCAGGTCGGATGCGTAAGACTAAAAACGAGACTTTCAAAGGAGGTATAATTTAATTTTGGTTTAGTATTGATAAGTAAACTTGAGTCAAAGATTGCTGCAACTCCACCTCCTCGGCCCACGCCTCGGGCAATATGAGTATTGATATGGCTGGGTGGAGTGGCCTCATTTATGCTGACATATTCTTCATGTCTCAACCAAGTTTCAGTGAGACAGCATATATCAATATTATAATCTGATATTAAATCATTTACCAATATTGCTTTAGATGCTAGAGATCTTATGTTTAAGAGACCACATTTAATATTCCTGTTTTGTTGCACTGTAGTAGTTGTTACATTTACTTTTATTAGGTTATTATGTATGACACCTCTATTAGGTTTTACCTTTAATTGTCCTTGGGCAGACACACACACCGCTAATATTGGGTATTTTATTGGGTTCGGGATTCCTATGGATGACTGCCTAGGAGAGAGCGCAGAGAAGCGTGTAAGACTGCGACTCCGCCTCCTGGTCTCAACTCCAGTTTGTCATGGATTAAGTCCACAAAGCCCTGAAATGTTTGCCGAAATGAGATCTGCACCTTCCAAAGTAGGATGAATGCCGTCTCTCTTAATCAGACCAGGTTTTCCCCAGAAGGCTGTCCAATTATTTACGAAGCCCACATTGTTTGCTGGGCACCACCAAGACAACCAGCGCTGAAATGATGACATGCGGCTATACATGTCATCATTGATCAGATTGGGGAGGGGACCAGAGAATATTACGGTGTCCGACATTGTTTTAGCATAACTACACACCGACTCCACATTAAGTTTGGTGCATTCTGATTGGCGTAAACGAACATCATTACCACCGACGTGAATAACAATCCTACTGTATTTACGTTTATTTTTAGCCAGCAGTTTAAGATGCGCCTCAACGTCGCCCGCTCTGGCCCCCGGAATGCATGTGACTGTGGAGGCTTCGGTCTCTAAATTCACGTATCTCATAATAGAGCTACCAATAACCAGAGTTGGCTTCTCAGCGGGTGTCTCGCTGAGTGGGGAATATCTGTTAGATACGTGAACGGGTTGGTGGGGACCTGCGGGTTTCGCGTTATGCCCCTTCTGAACAGTCACCCAGTCTCCCTGCTGCTCGGGAGTTGCCGGGGGACGGCTAATAGGAGCTATCTTTTGCCGGTCCGCACCGGCTAACATGGGCTTTACTGTAGCTGAGTTACTTTCTAAGATGCGGAGCCGGGCTTCTATGGCTATGATTCCCGCCTCCAACCTAACAACTATACTACATTTAACACATGTATCGGTACCAGTAAAGGAGGTAGGGAAGTAACCAAACATGAGACAGTTAGAGCAGGAAATAGCACCCGAGGGTGGGGAAAGAGCCATGGCTAGCTATCAAGCTAAAGTAGCTACCGTTAGCAAACCCGAAAAGAGTGTAGGCAACTGTGGAGTTACAGTCGCTAAGAGAAGGAGAGTTGTGAGTGCTTAAGCTGTAGTAACGTGTGATTACAACGTCAGGTAGTTGCCGTGATCAAGAGTTTTAAAACGATCGATTAAGTTAAGATAATAAGCTATCAGCAACAGAACAGGCACACGGGATACCCGGAGATGACAATGACAACAACAACCGGAAGTTACAACATGCTTACCGTAATAGTGGTCCGTGTAGCAACTGGTCCGTGTAGCAACTGTACTATCTACTACTCTAACCTCTAACTAAGCTACTCTAAACACTATCTACTACTCTAACCTCTAACTAAGCTACTCTAAACACTATCTACTACTCTAACCTCTAACTAAGCTACTCTAAACACTATCTACTACTCTAACCTCTAACTAACCTACTCTAAACATTATCTAAACTACTCTAACCTCTAACTAAGCTACTCTAAACACTATCTACTACTCTAACCCTTAACTAAGCCACTCTAAACACTATATACTACTCTAACCTCTAACTAAGCTACTCTAAACACTATCTAAACTACTCTAACCTCTAACTAAGCTACTCGAAACACTATCTACTACTCTAACCTCTAACTAAGCTACTCTAAACACTATCTACTACTCTAACCTCTAACTAAGCTACTCTAAACACTATATACTACTCTAACCTCTAACTAAGCTACTCTAAACACTATCTACTACTCTAACCTCTAACTAAGCTACTCTAAACACTATCTAAACTACTCTAACCGCTAACTAGGTTACTCTAAACACTATCTACTACTCTAACCTCTAACTAGGCTACTCTAAACACTATCTACTACTCTAACCTCTAACTAAGCTACTCTAAACACTATATACTACTCTAACCTCTAACTAAGCTACTCTAAACACTATCTACTACTCTGACCTCTAACTAAGCTACTCTAAACATTATCTACTACTCTAACCTCTAACTAAGCTACTCTAAACACTATCTACTACTCTAACCTCTAACTAGGCTACTCTAAACACTATCTACTACTCTAACCTCAAACTAAGCTACTCTAAACACTATCTACTACTCTAACCTCTAACTAAGCTACTCTAAACACTATCTACTACTCTAACCTCTAACTAAGCTACTCTAAACACTATCTACTACTCTAACCTCTAACTAAGCTACTCTAAACACTATCTACTACTCTAACCTCTAACTAACCTACTCTAAACATTATCTACTACTCTAACCTCTAACTAAGCTACTCTAAACACTATCTACTACTCTAACCTCTAACTAAGCTACTCTAAACACTATCTACTACTCTAACCTCTAACTAAGCTACTCTAAACACTATCTAAACTACTCTAACCTCTAACTAAGCTACTCGAAACACTATCTACTACTCTAACCTCTAACTAAGCTACTCTAAACACTATCTACTACTCTAACCTCTAACTAAGCTACTCTAAACACTATATACTACTCTAACCTCTAACTAAGCTACTCTAAACACTATCTACTACTCTAACCTCTAACTAAGCTACTCTAAACACTATCTAAACTACTCTAACCGCTAACTAGGTTACTCTAAACACTATCTACTACTCTGACCTCTCACTAAGCTACTCTAAACACTATATACTACTCTAACCTCTAACTAAGCTGCTCTAAACACTATATAAACTACTCTAACCTCTAACTAAGCTACTCTAAACACTATCTACTACTCTAACCTCTAACTAAGCTACTCTAAACACTATCTAAACTACTCTAACCTCTAACTAAGCTACTCTAAACACTTTCTAAACTACTCTAACCTCTAACTAAGCTACTCTAAACACTATCTACTACTCTAACCTCTAACTAAGCTACTCTAAACACTATCTACTACTCTAACCTCTAACTAAGCTACTCTAAACACTATCTAAACTACTCTAACCTCTAACTAAGCTACTCTAAACACTTTCTAAACTACTCTAACCTCTAACTAAGCTACTCTAAACACTATCTACTACTCTAACCTCTAACTAAGCTACTCTAAACACTATCTACTACTCTAACCTCTAACTAAGCTACTCTAAACACTATCTACTAATCTAACCTCTAACTAAGCTACTCTAAACACTATCTACTACTCTAACCTCTAACTAAGCTACTCTAAACACTATCTACTACTCTAACCTCTAACTAAGCTACTCTAAACACTATCTACTACTCTGACCTCTAACTAAGCTACTCTAAACACTATCTAAACTACTCTAACCTCTAACTAAGCTACTCTAAACACTTTCTAAACTACTCTAACCTCTAACTAAGCTACTCTAAACACTATCTACTACTCTAACCTCTAACTAAGCTACTCTAAACACTATCTAACTACTCTAACCTCTAACTAAGCTACTCTAAACACTTATCTAAACTACTCTAACCTCTAACTAAGCTACTCTAAACACTATCTACTACTCTAACCTCTAACTAAGCTACTCTAAACACTATCTACTACTCTAACCTCTAACTAAGCTACTCTAAACACTATCTACTACTCTAACCTCTAACTAAGCTACTCTAAACACTATCTACTACTCTAACCTCTAACTAAGCTACTCTAAACACTATCTACTACTCTGACCTCTAACTAAGCTACTCTAAACACTATCTACTACTCTGACCTCTAACTAAGCTACTCTAAACACTATCTACTACTCTAACCTCTAACTAAGCTACTCTAAACACTATCTACTACTCTAACCTCTAACTAAGCTACTCTAAAAACTATCTACTACTCTAACCTCTAACTAAGCTACTCTAAACACTATCTACTACTCTGACCTCTAACTAAGCTACTCTAAACATTATCTACTACTCTAACCTCTAACTAAGCTACTCTAAACACTATCTACTACTCTAACCTCTAACTAGGCTACTCTAAACACTATCTACTACTCTAACCTCTAACTAAGCTACTCTAAACACTATCTACTACTCTAACCTCTAACTAAGCTACTCTAAACACTATCTACTACTCTAACCTCTAACTAAGCTACTCTAAACACTATCTACTACTCTAACCTCTAACTAAGCTACTCTAAACACTATCTACTACTCTAACCTCTAACTAACCTACTCTAAACATTATCTAAACTACTCTAACCTCTAACTAAGCTACTCTAAACACTATCTACTACTCTAACCCTTAACTAAGCCACTCTAAACACTATATACTACTCTAACCTCTAACTAAGCTACTCTAAACACTATCTAAACTACTCTAACCTCTAACTAAGCTACTCGAAACACTATCTACTACTCTAACCTCTAACTAAGCTACTCTAAACACTATCTACTACTCTAACCTCTAACTAAGCTACTCTAAACACTATATACTACTCTAACCTCTAACTAAGCTACTCTAAACACTATCTACTACTCTAACCTCTAACTAAGCTACTCTAAACACTATCTAAACTACTCTAACCGCTAACTAGGTTACTCTAAACACTATCTACTACTCTAACCTCTAACTAGGCTACTCTAAACACTATCTACTACTCTAACCTCTAACTAAGCTACTCTAAACACTATATACTACTCTAACCTCTAACTAAGCTACTCTAAACACTATCTACTACTCTGACCTCTAACTAAGCTACTCTAAACATTATCTACTACTCTAACCTCTAACTAAGCTACTCTAAACACTATCTACTACTCTAACCTCTAACTAGGCTACTCTAAACACTATCTACTACTCTAACCTCTAACTAAGCTACTCTAAACACTATCTACTACTCTAACCTCTAACTAAGCTACTCTAAACACTATCTACTACTCTAACCTCTAACTAAGCTACTCTAAACACTATCTACTACTCTAACCTCTAACTAAGCTACTCTAAACACTATCTACTACTCTAACCTCTAACTAACCTACTCTAAACATTATCTAAACTACTCTAACCTCTAACTAAGCTACTCTAAACACTATCTACTACTCTAACCCTTAACTAAGCCACTCTAAACACTATATACTACTCTAACCTCTAACTAAGCTACTCTAAACACTATCTAAACTACTCTAACCTCTAACTAAGCTACTCGAAACACTATCTACTACTCTAACCTCTAACTAAGCTACTCTAAACACTATCTACTACTCTAACCTCTAACTAAGCTACTCTAAACACTATATACTACTCTAACCTCTAACTAAGCTACTCTAAACACTATCTACTACTCTAACCTCTAACTAAGCTACTCTAAACACTATCTAAACTACTCTAACCGCTAACTAGGTTACTCTAAACACTATCTACTACTCTAACCTCTAACTAAGCTACTCTAAACACTATCTACTACTCTGACCTCTAACTAAGCTACTCTAAACACTATCTAAACTACTCTAACCTCTAACTAAGCTACTCTAAACACTATCTAAACTACTCTAACCTCTAACTAAGCTACTCTAAACACTATCTAAACTACTCTAACCTCTAACTAAGCTACTCTAACCTCTAACTAAGCTACTCTAAACAGTATATACTACTCTAACCTCTAACTAAGCTACTCTAAACACTATCTACTAATCTGACCTCTAACTAAGCTACTCTAAACACTATCTAAACTACTCTAACCTCTAACTAAGCTACTCTAAACACTTTCTAAACTACTCTAACCTCTAACTAAGCTACTCTAAACACTATCTACTACTCTAACCTCTAACTAAGCTACTCTAAACACTATCTAAACTACTCTAACCTCTAACTAAGCTACTCTAAACACTTTCTAAACTACTCTAACCTCTAACTAAGCTACTCTAAACACTATATAAACTACTCTAACCTCTAACTAAGCTACTCTAAACACTATGTAAACTACTCTAACCTCTAACTAAGCTACTCTAAACACTATCTAAACTACTCTAACCTCTAACTAAGCTACTCTAAACACTATCTAAACTACTCTAACCTCTAACTAAGCTACTCTAAACAGTATATACTACTCTAACCTCTAACTAAGCTACTCTAAACACTATCTACTACTCTAACCTCTAACTAAGCTACTCTAAACACTATCTACTACTCTAACCTCTAACTAAGCTACTCTAAACACTATCTACTACTCTAACCTCTAACTAAGCTACTCTAAACACTATCTAAACTACTCTAACCTCTAACTAAGCTACTCTAAACACTATCTACTACTCTAACCTCTAACCAAGCTACTCTAAACACTATCTACTACTCTAACCTCTAACTAAGCTACTCTAAACACTATCTACTACTCTAACCTCTAACTAAGCTACTCTAAACACTATCTACTACTCTGACCTCTCACTAAGCTACTCTAAACACTATATACTACTCTAAACTCTAACTAAGCTGCTCTAAACACTATATAAACTACTCTAACCTCTAACTAAGCTACTCTTACACTATCTACTACTCTAACCTCTAACTAAGCTACTCTAAACACTATCTACTACTCTAACCTCTAACTAAGCTACTCTAAACACTATCTAAACTACTCTAACCTCTAACTAAGCTACTCTAAACACTTTCTAAACTACTCTAACCTCTAACTAAGCTACTCTAAACACTATCTACTACTCTAACCTCTAACTAAGCTACTCTAAACACTATCTACTACTCTAACCTCTAACTAAGCTACTCTAAACACTATCTAAACTACTCTAACCTCTAACTAAGCTACTCTAAACACTTTCTAAACTACTCTAACCTCTAACTAAGCTACTCTAAACACTATCTACTACTCTAACCTCTAACTAAGCTACTCTAAACACTATCTACTACTCTAACCTCTAACTAAGCTACTCTAAACACTATCTACTAATCTAACCTCTAACTAAGCTACTCTAAACACTATCTACTACTCTAACCTCTAACTAAGCTACTCTAAACACTATCTACTACTCTGACCTCTAACTAAGCTACTCTAAACACTATCTAAACTACTCTAACCTCTAACTAAGCTACTCTAAACACTTTCTAAACTACTCTAACCTCTAACTAAGCTACTCTAAACACTATCTACTACTCTAACCTCTAACTAAGCTACTCTAAACACTATCTAAACTACTCTAACCTCTAACTAAGCTACTCTAAACACTTTCTAAACTACTCTAACCTCTAACTAAGCTACTCTAAACACTATATACTACTCTAACCTCTAACTAAGCTACTCTAAACACTATATACTACTCTAACCTCTAACTAAGCTACTCTAAACACTATCTACTACTCTAACCTCTAACTAAGCTACTCTAAACACTATCTACTACTCTAACCTCTAACTAAGCTACTCTAAACACTATCTACTACTCTAACCTCTAACTAAGCTACTCTAAACACTATCTACTACTCTGACCTCTAACTAAGCTACTCTAAACATTATCTACTACTCTAACCTCTAACTAAGCTACTCTAAATACTATCTACTACTCTAACCTCTAACTAGGCTACTCTAAACACTATCTACTACTCTAACCTCTAACTAAGCTACTCTAAACACTATCTACTACTCTAACCTCTAACTAAGCTACTCTAAACACTATCTACTACTCTAACCTCTAACTAAGCTACTCTAAACACTATCTACTACGCTAACCTCTAACTAAGCTACTCTAAACACTATCTACTACTCTAACCTCTAACTAACCTACTCTAAACATTATCTAAACTACTCTAACCTCTAACTAAGCTACTCTAAACACTATCTACTACTCTAACCCTTAACTAAGCCACTCTAAACACTATATACTACTCTAACCTCTAACTAAGCTACTCTAAACACTATCTAAACTACTCTAACCTCTAACTAAGCTACTCGAAACACTATCTACTACTCTAACCTCTAACTAAGCTACTCTAAACACTATCTACTACTCTAACCTCTAACTAAGCTACTCTAAACACTATATACTACTCTAACCTCTAACTAAGCTACTCTAAACACTATCTACTACTCTAACCTCTAACTAAGCTACTCTAAACACTATCTAAACTACTCTAACCGCTAACTAGGTTACTCTAAACACTATCTACTACTCTAACCTCTAACTAAGCTACTCTAAACACTATCTACTACTCTGACCTCTAACTAAGCTACTCTAAACACTATCTAAACTACTCTAACCTCTAACTAAGCTACTCTAAACACTATCTACTACTCTAACCTCTAACTAAGTGTAACCCACTCAAATAATGCAGTGAGTTTTTTCACCCTGTAATAAACAGCAACTCCCACTCAGGGCAGTGCTGGGGCAGCAGAGTCTGCATATGAGGGAGGAGAGGAAGAGCAGGCCAGGTGTGGTTGTTAATGAGGCTCAATGAGTGGCAGCTGAGTGTGGGCCCTGTGTGTGTTCAAATTGTTTGATGATGTGCTTTTTTGATGCTGCGGTGAACCAGGAACTAGCAGAACCGACGGAAGTTTTTGTAGCTGCAGTTTTTGTCTTCTACTCACCAGAGAAAGGATTCTAAAGGATTCTACTCACCAGAAAAAGGATTCTAAAGGATTCTACTCACCAGAAAAAGGACTGATGGTCATTGGATTACCAGAGAGAGAGAGAAACTACAGACTACCCGGGTTCGATTAACCTCTTAAGCCCTGAGCCTGTTTTTCAGGTTTCAGGCTCGAAAATGCCACTAACACAACAAAGACTATATCTTCACTTCTAAAAGGGGTAAATTAATCATCTTTTCTCTCAAAGCAAGGTTACATCTGTGAGTTGGATGTAGAAGTGTCAGAATCAATATAGATGTTTTTATTTTAAAGTAAATTCAGATGGAACATAGTAAAAACATGTAAATTCTAATGTCCGCCTAAAAAATACCCATTACTTATAGTAAAAACCACCCTTGAATGATGGGTTAGTAGACTAAAAGCTTTAGGAATCCAAACTATAACATATAATAAGTACCCTGTATCAAGATTGATGCAAAACAAGTTAAATTTGACCTTTTTAGAGAGGTTTAGAAAAATAAAGTCCAGGCGGACTCACCTCTGGGTAATTTGGGAACCATCAGTTCCATTTGAACTTTTTCACTGTAAAAATCATTTTATTACTTTGAATTTTCACTATATTTATTCATTCCATCCAAATACAACTGTTGTGAAAAAAATAAAAAATAAAAATAAAATATAAGAACATACTCTGTTATCCTCTTAGGCAAGGCAAGGCAAGTTTATTTATATAGCACTTATAGGCCCCACGGACCGAAATCGCGTCATTTGCAGGAAACAACGTCTAAGGAACCTTACTATTTAATAAACTATGAATATTTTATATCCATATAACGGGGAAAAACTAATTTAACTGATCTTTTTCATTTATTTTTTCAAAAAAAACACAATGCTAACAGTGAGCATCTGAATTAGCCCCGAGCGAAAAATGCTAAAATATTACTGCACCGAAAATCACTCCTAGCTCCCTTATTACTTATCCTAGCTCCCTTATTACTTATCCTAGCTGCACATCCAACACATCGTTTTTGATCGTAAAGACACAGAATCTAACGGTGCCCACCTCAACACTGAAAGATACAAACTTGCGACATTATCAACAAAAACGTACATCAAAACAAGTGGAGTTAGGTACTAGCATGCGCTAGGCTAATGGCTTACCTTCGTCTTTGCCTGGTCTAAACTGGTCTTCAATGGCATTAAAACGATAAAAACGATGATGTAGTTAATCCATAGGTTAATATCCAATGTGGCTGTGTCCCCTTTGAAATGTTCTGATAATCTATAAGCAATAAAACTGCAATTCCGTTATCTGCTGTCCGCTCTGGGCTCCGTGCGCTCTGGGTCCTGCTCATAGCTGTAATGCCTGCTGTTATGTAGTAAACAATAAATGAAGCCGCCTGCGTAAAGTACTTAAACTGGCTGGCATTCTTTATACTTTACGCAGGACCATATCTCTGGAACCCATTGGTCGATTCGTGTGATTTACACCTTTTTCTTAACCATCAGAACCAATAGAATCGATGGGCAGTTCCCAAATCAACGTAAACATTACCATAGCGGACGTAATAGAGAAACGGACAAAGCATATCTAAAAGTGCACGCCTGGACGGCAAAACTTTATACCCAGTATATTGCCATAAATATGATGAAGGATTATCAGTCAAAATTTCTACGTGACACAAAGACATTGGATTAACCTTGAGCGGCGTTTTTATTCCGGTGAACACAACTTTTGATCACAAATCAAAAAAGGTAAAACGAAATTATTGTAATATTTTTGAAACCGGATGTTGTTTACTTTCTCTTTTCTGGCTGATAGCTCCGCAATTCGGGGGCCTACAGTGATGATATTACATGTGTGGAATCTGTGGAGTCTCAGCTTTAAATCGTATATCTTGTTTGTGCAGTTACGATAAGTAATAAGGGCATTTCTACCGTGAGTGCTGTGCAAAATCCGTTAGCATTAGTTAGCATTTTTTCGCTCCATGCTAATTCAAAGGCTTGGTATTACTCTTGTGTTTCTTTTAGCTAAAAATGGTTCACATTGTCAGTTAGCGGAGTTTCTTAGCGTTAAAAGGGTATGGAACATTAATAGTTTCATAAATGTTAAGAAGCCCTGAGACATAGTCTCATAAAAAAACGGTGGGAGGGGTCCCCTGGGGGGACCCTCGGGCTTAAGAGGTTAATGTTGTTTTGTCCATGATAGCAGATTGGGTTTCACTGGGGTGGATGAGGGGTTTGTGAAAGTGTTGTATGAATGTTTAATAAAATGCCGGCTATATTAATTTGATATTGTTTTTTCTATTTATATTATCTTCTACTCCTCATTGAAAGCAACCTAGTACATAGAAGTGTTACATTATTTGGCGAGCTAGCCAGGAGAAGTAGTTTGAATTGAATAATTGGAAAAACATTTTACATTGTTTGCTGGTAGATATGTTAATTCATACAATAATTTTTATTTTATTAATCTGTTATTCAAATTTCTCGTCTGTTTAGAAACTGTTTATCAATTCATTTAACTATGACATCTGAGCAAGAATATGGGGTTGATGTTAAGAAGTCTGTGTATATTGAAGGTATTACAGCAACAGATACTGATGACCAGATTGCTGAAAAAGTGCTAAGGGTGAGGCAGACAGGGCAAGGCAGTGGTGTTAAAGCTTTAGTGGAATTTGAGTCTGAGGAATCTTTTCTAGACCTAGCACCTGGCCTTCCACAGTGTTTCCCAAGTATAGCAGACCCTGAGATTATGTGGCGTGTAGATGGAGCTTACAAAACGTCACAGAACCCTAAGAAAACCACACCCACAGTGCGTGCAGAACTCTTGCATCAGAATGACAGCTCAGTCTCTGAGAGTGATGCAGACTCTGATGACAGTAGGACTCCTTTGATACGCAGACACACCAAGCTTACTCAAGGTGCTTCTCCAGAACTTGCCTCCAAAGCTAGAGGTAGGACAAAATCATTGCCGCAAGCTCATTCATTCAACAAAGCAGCATCAGACAACAGCATTATCAATCCCCCTGAGATTCAAAGGATCATCGTAGAGCATGTTATTAAGAATGATGGCTCCAATGCATCAAATCCAGGATCCAAATGGCTTCGTCCTTTCTCAGGAAGAGATCCTAAGCCCCCAAATGAAGTGGACTTTGAGACATGGTCTCTCCATGTGGAGCTTATGATGCATGATAACCCCACTGTTGATATCCAGCGACGTAAGATTTTGGAGAGCCTGCTTCCACCCGCTTCTAGCTTAGTAAGACAGCTAGGTCCATATGCAACTCCCCGTGATTATGTCAAACTTCTCGACTCAGCATATGGGTTAGTTGAGGATGGGGAAGAGATCTTTGCAAGGTTTCTTGGCACACAACAAAACACAGGAGAGAAAGCCTCTGAGTTTCTGCAGCGACTGCAAGCATTGCTGAATACAGCTATA
Organism: Pogonophryne albipinna; assembly: GCA_028583405.1. Taxonomy (NCBI): domain Eukaryota; kingdom Metazoa; phylum Chordata; class Actinopteri; order Perciformes; family Artedidraconidae; genus Pogonophryne; species Pogonophryne albipinna. The sequence goes on from JAPTMU010000679.1 coordinate 16,593, forward strand.
CAGAGAGGTGGCATTTTAAATGCAGAAGCAAACAGACTCTTGTTGAGACAGTTTCGTCGTGGATGTTGGGATCAGTCACTTCTTCTAGCATTACAGCAAGAAATTAACTCTGCAACACCACCTGACTTTTCAGACTTCTTACTGCAGTTGCGTACAGAAGAAGATAGGAGAGCTTCTAAGCTTGATCGTAAACATCGTCATTTTGGGGGAACAAAAACAAAATCATCTGTAAATATGCAGCTTGTGCCAGAGGTTTTTCCTTATGATGCTAATGTACTCCAGAAGTACATGACAGAAACAGAAGATTTAAGGAAGCAGGTGGCTGAACTAAAAATGCAGCTGAGCAAGAAGGAAGATCAAAGAACACAGCAATACTCTAACAACTCAAATCCAGCCCAGGAATATCCCCGTGCTAAAGCAGCAGCAGATCTTCAAGCGCAGCTAGCAGCAACTCATCCTCCCAGGCCAAGGGCTTGGTTCTGTTTTAAATGTGGCAATGATGGCCACATAGCAAGACATTGCGAAAATCCACCAAATAAACCCTTGGTAGATCAGAAATACAATGAGTTGAAGGCAAGGCAAAAGGAATGGCAGAGCAAATTCGGCCATTTAAACTGGACCGGGTCGCAGTGGAGGGAATAACTGCACCCAGTGATGAACTGAAATGTCCCATACAAAAACAAGAAAGAGAAACAGTTACCAGTAAAAATAATTCTTCAACTCAGTCATCTGATGTTCTTCTTCCAAGAGGATTGATAGGCCCCAAGTGTACAGCAACTGTCACTATTGAAGGAGTTCAGTGTGTAAGCCTTCTTGATTCCGGTTCCCAAGTGACTACAATTTCAAAGTCATTTCATGAAAACCATCTCTCACATCGACCAATCTTCCCTATTCAAGATCTTTTGGACATGGAGGGCGCTGGTGGTCAAGAAGTGCCTTATCTGGGGTATGTCCAAGCTAACATCCATTTTCCAGAGGATGTCATGGGGAAGGCTGAAAGAGTTGTTACTCTTGCACTTGTTGTTCCTGATCATAGAACAAACATGGATGTTCCTTTGTTGATAGGCACTAATACACTGGACCCTCTGTATGCAAAGTGTGCACAGAACAAGTTTGGAAAGTATAGTTCCAGAGCCAGCCATTGTTTCCAACTGGTGAAACATCTATACCAGAGATACAAAATACATCAACAAAATGGCAGAGTTGGGACTGTGAAGCTGCAGAGCAAAAAGTGCATCACCATTCCCGCAGGAGAGAGGGTGGCTTTAACAGGATATGCCAGACATGTCCCTGTAGCAGCTGATGTGACACTCTTGGTTGAGCCCCCTCAGTCAAACTTACCTGGTGGTCTCTTCTTTTGCAGTTACATCATGACAAGTCCATCATGTCCATCCTTCAAGGTGCCTGTTCTGGTAAAAAATGAGACTGCAAGGGACATCACAGTACCTGCAGGTCACATCATTGCTGAGCTCTCTCTTACCAAAGCTGTGTCATCATTGCCATCACATGATGCTAAAGCTACATCAAGTGAACCATCTCATCCTGCATCAGCTTCTGCAACCTGCAACGCTATGAATGTATCTGATTCTAGTAAACTTACCTTTGACTTTGCTGACTCTCCTTTGTCTGAAGAGTGGAAGGAGAGAATCACCAAGAAGTTAAATTCAGCGTCAGAAGCCTTTGCACATAGTGATCTCGACTATGGTCATACGACTGAGATCAAACATCGAATCCGCCTTTCAGACCCATCTCCCTTTAAACAATGACCCAGACCTATCCATCCTTCTGATTATGAGGCTGTCAGGCTTCATTTAAAAGAACTTCAAGAAGCTAACATAATCCGGGAATCAGAGAGCCCCTTTGCTTCTCCAATTGTTGTGGTGAAGAAAAAGAATGGTGAAATCAGGTTGTGCATCGACTACCGTAAACTGAACCCACAAACCATCAAAGATGGATATGCTTTGCCCAACATTGAGGAAGCTTTCTCAGCCTTAATAGGGTCCAAGTGGTTCTCTATTATGGATCTTAAATCTGGCTATTATCAGGTGGAGATGGAGGAGGAAGACAAGTTCAAGACAGCTTTTGTGACACCTATGGGATTCTGGGAGTTTAACAGAATGCCGCAGGGAGTAACAAATGCTCCCAGTACTTTTCAAAGAGTAATGGAAAAGTGTGTGGGTAGCATGAACTTGAGTGAAGCCTTAGTCTTTCTTGACAACGTCATTGTTTTCTCTGCCACACTCGAGGAACATGAGGACCGACTTCTGAGAGTACTAAACAGGCTGAAGGAATATGGCTTAAAGCTTTCACGAAAGAAATGTCAATTCTTCAGGACATCTGTCAAATATCTAGGCCATGTTGTTTCAGAAAAAGGAGTGGAAACGGACCCAGCCAAGATAGCGGCCCTTACTACCTGGCCCAGGCCCAATAACATCAAGGAACTCAAGTCTTTTCTTGGTTTTGCTGGATATTACAGGAGGTTTATAAAGGACTACTCCAAAATTGCAAAACCCCTCAATGACTTAACAGCTGGGTACCTGCCACCAAAGCGAAAGTCCACCTACTCATGCCGAAACTCAAAGTGTGTGGATTTCAAAAAGCCCTTCAATGACAAATGGACATCAGCAGCCGAGGATGCATTCAACACTCTCATTCACATGCTCACTACAGCTCCTATTCTTGGTTTTGCAGACGCCAAGAAACCATACATTGTGCACACCGACGCAAGCATCAATGGCCTTGGTGCCGCCTTGTATCAGGAGCAGGAAGGCAAATTGAGAGTGGTTGTCTATGCAAGCCGGGGACTCTCCCAATGTGAGCGAAGATATCCTGCAAATAAACTTGAATTCCTCTCTCTTAAGTGGGCTGTTACAGAGAAGTTCTTCGATTATCTATATGGAGCAAAATTCACGGTCATGACAGATAACAACCCGCTCACATATATATTGACGTCTGCAAAAGAGTTGGGGTTGGGGTTAGGGTTAGGGTTAGGGTTGGGGTTAGGGTTAGGGTTAGGGGTTAGGGTTAGGGTTAGGGTTAGGGTTAGGGGTTAGGGTTAGGGTTAGGTTGTTTAAAGGGCCACCAGATCTCCCCATGTCGCCCAACGACTTCATGGTTGTACAGAGATCCAAGGAAAGGGTTAGGGTTAGGGTTAGGGTTAGGGGTTAGGGGGTTAGGGGGTTAGGGTTAGGGGGTTAGGGTTAGGGTTAGGGGTTAGGGGTTAGGGTTAGGGTTAGGTTGTTTAAAGGGCCACCAGATCTCCCCATGTCGCCCAACGACTTCATGGTTGTACAGAGATCCAAGGAAAGGCACGCGCACTAGAGGACGTGTCGGCTCATGCCCTAGCTTAGCATCATAACTGAGTCATAAGTGTGTAAAGGTAAAGTAGACAGGGTAATTTAAGCTTGAAGGACAGAGACAGGGAGGCTAGCTGTGTTCACGGCGGACACCTCCCCTTGCCGCAATGGCTGTATCTGTTTATGGCCAATTTCCATTCGTCACCCCGAAGGGTTCGTTCCAAAAAAGGGTAGGAAGGAAAGGTCAGAGTGAAAAAGTGGGGAGATAATGTGGTTTAGATTTAGGCAAAGAGCCAGAATGGTCAAGGGTAATGGTCAGATTAAGGGTAAACTGGTCTTATTAGGGAACAAAATAGTCCACAGTTAGACTAAAGATGGTCTATTATTTGATATTTAGTTAAGAGTGTACCATAAGTGGATTTTAATTGTTTGATTTGAAGGTCAGATAGCCATTTGTGAAGATGTATTTAAGGGAAATTAAATGAAAAACCTCTTAGTGTCAGTAACGCATCCCGGCAGTTCAGATAGGGTCTCACCAAGCCGGGAGAACCGGGTCCAAAGAACATTAGCTGCACCAGGACACCGCTCAATCCGGTCAGAACCAACTCCCCCACCCAGTCATGTTAGACTCGGAACCGACTGAGTGAATTACCATTCCAGTCCAAATAAAGTCCCCAAAACCGGGTGGGGGCCCAGTCCAAACAAATCTCGCCGTGTCAAAGTACCACCTGTTCAGAAAGAACCACACCTCTCCTTATCAGTCATGGTAGACCGAGGTCTGACTGAGGAAACAACCAAATTACATTAAAGACCTCTTAGTGTCAGTAACGCATCCCACCAGTTCAGATAGGGTCTCACCAAGCCGGGAGAACCGGGTCCAAAGAACATTAGCTGCACCAGGACACCGCTCAATCCGGTCAGAACCAACTCCCCCACCCAGTCATGTTAGACTCGGAACCGACTGAGGGAATTACCATTCCAGTCCAAATAAAGTCCCCAAAACCGGGTGGGGGCCCAGTCCAAACAAATCTCGCCGTGTGTACCACCTGTTCAGAAAGAACCACACCTCTCCTTATCAGTCATGGTAGACCGAGGTCCGACTGAGGAAACAATCAAATTACATTTCTAAATTCAATTTGAATTCAGGGATTTAGAGAAAAGTGTACCATAAGTGGATTTTAATTGTTTGATTTGAGAGTCAGATAGCTTTTAATGGAGAAGTACTTTAGGATTAGGCAAGGAGTCAGAGTGGTTAGGTTTAGAGGTTAAATTAAGGATAAGATAGTCTATTGATTGATGAATATTAACTTAAGTTTAGGCATAAAGTCTGAGTGGTTAGGTTTAGAGGTTAAATTAAGGTTAAGATAGTCTATTGATTGATGAATATTAACTTAAGTTTAGGCATAAAGTCTGTGTGGTTAGATTTAGAGGTTAAATTAAGGATAAGATAGTCTATTGATTGATGAATATTAACTTAAGTTTAGGCATAAAGTCTGAGTGGTTAGGTTTAGAGGTTAAATTAAGGATAAGATAGTCTATTAATTGATGAATATTAACTTGAGTTTAGGCATAAAGTCTGAGTGGTTAAGTTTAGAAGTAAGATTAAATATTAGGTGTTAGGGTTAGAGGGGAGTGCGGGTACATTTTTAAGTTTAGGTATAAAGTCTGAGTGGTTAAGTTTAGAAGTAAGATTAAAGATTAGGTGTTACATTTATTACTGAGAAATGGAGGATTATTATTCTCCCCTAATTAGTAGTCTGCATAAAAATAGAAAGGTACGCTGTGTGGGGTAAAAATGGTCAAAATAGCCCTTGTGAACGGTTGGTAGTCTGCATATAAACAGAAGGAGGACGCTGTGTGGGGTAAAAATTGTCAAAATAGCCATTGTGAACGGTTGGTAGTCTGCATATAAGCAGAAGGAGGACATTGTGTGGGGTAGAAATGGTCAAAATAGCCATTGTGAACGGTTGGTAGTCTGCATATAAGCAGAAGGAGGACATTGTGTGGGGTAGAAATGGTCAAAATAGCCATTGTGAACGGTTGGTAGGGTTAGGGTTAGGGTTAGGTTGTTTAAAGGGCCACCAGATCTCCCCATGTCGCCCAACGACTTCATGGTTGTACAGAGATCCAAGGAAAGGCACGCGCACTAGAGGACGTGTCGGCTCATGCCCTAGCTTAGCATCATGACTGAGTCATAAGTGTGTAAAGGTAAAGTAGACAGGGTAATTTAAGCTTGAAGGACAGAGACAGGGAGGCTAGCTGTGTTCACGGCGGACACCTCCCCTTGCCGCAATGGCTGTATCTGTTTATGGCCAATTTCCATTCATCGTTCCAAAAAAGGGTAGGAAGGAAAGGTCAGAGTGAAAAAGTGGGGAGATAATGTGGTTTAGATTTAGGCAAAGAGCCAGAATGGTCAAGGTTAATGGTCAGATTAAGGGTAAACTGGTCTTATTAGGGAACAAAATAGTCCACAGTTAGACTAAAGATGGTCTATTATTTGATATTTAGTTAAGAGTGTACCATAAGTGGATTTTAATTGTTTGATTTGAAGGTCAGATAGCCATTTGTGAAGATGTATTTAAGGGTTAGGGGTTAGGGTTAGGGTTAGGGTTAGGGGTTAGGGGTTAGGGGTTAGGGTTAGGGTTAGGGTTAGGGTTAGGGTTAGGGGTTAGGGTTAGGTTAAGGGGCTATTTACCACCACACGTGTCGTTTACAATGTGTATATCTGGGGCTACGAGGTGGGCATCTGTACGGGACCTGCTCTGGGTGATAGCTTAGGCCCACGGCTATAATGTGTGAGAGATTTGGGCCCGGTGGCGGTCTTCCTTGTTACAGCAATTGGAGTTTTAAAACTTAAAACGGCCATAAGTCGTTCCAGCGGGTGGGCAACTGTAGCCCACTTTGTGTGTGCGTTGCACCCGCCCCCTTGCAGGTGCCCACCGATTTTGAGGCAAATTGGAGCATTTTTCAGTTAAAGGGACCTTTAAATGTATGTAATACACGTGGAAGAAATACTATCTGTTGCCCAGGAGAGGGCGCCAAATCTTAGGGTTAAGGGTTAGGGTTAGGGTTAAGGTTAGAACCCTATATCCCCTGATAATAGTGATACTAATGAAACTATTTTGAAAACAATGAAGAGTTAACCGAGGAGGTCAGAGGTCGGCAGCCATGTTACTGTGCAGTGCATCAATGATTTTAGATGAATATTCTTTGACTTTGATCTCCGGGCTTCGTTCAGATTCTGCTATGATTGCGTACAATAGCACATTCTGAACAACCCCTGGGTTAGGGTTAGGGTTAGGGTTAGGGTTAGGGTTAGGGTTAGGTTAAGGGGCTATTTACCACCACACGTGTCGTTTACAATGTGTATATCTGGGGCTACGAGGTGGGCATCTGTACGGGACCTGCTCTGGGTGATAGCTTAGGCCCACGGCTATAATGTGTGAGAGATTTGGGCCCGGTGGCGGTCTTCCTTGTTACAGCAATTGGAGTTTTAAAACTTAAAACGGCCATAAGTCGTTCCAGCGGGTGGGCAACTGTAGCCCACTTTGTGTGTGCGTTGCACCCGCCCCCTTGCAGGTGCCCACCGAGTTTGAGGCAAATTGGAGCATTTTTCAGTTAAAGGGACCTTTAAATGTATGTAATACACGTGGAATAAATACTATCTGTTGCCCAGGAGAGGGCGCCAAATCTTAGGGTTAAGGGTTAGGGTTAGGGTTAAGGTTAGAACCCTATATCCCCTGATAATAGTGATACTAATGAAACTATTTTGAAAACAATGAAGAGTTAACCGAGGAGGTCAGAGGTCGGCAGCCATGTTACTGTGCAGTGCATCAATGATATACTTGATTTTAAGATGAATATTCTTTGACTTTGATCTCCGGGCTTAGTTCAGATTCTGCTATGATTGCGTAAAATAGCACATTCTGAACAACCCCTGGGTTAAGGTGGACACACACACACACCCTCCCACACACACACACACACTCTCTCTCTCTCTCCCCCACACACACACACACTCTCTCTCTCTCCCCCACCCACACACACACACACACACTCTCTCTCTCTCCCCCCCACACACACACACACACACACACACACACACACACACACACACACACACACACACACACACACACACACACACACACACACACACACACACACACACACACTCTCTCTCTCAGGTGTACCTGCAGGTCTGCTATGGGTTCTGCCAGGTCTGGTCGGTGTGGATGGACTTCAGGTCGTTTGCACAGCGTCCAGTCATGTGCTTGACTTTAAATGCTTAACGAAGAGAGAAACAAAGTGAGACACAGACAGGTGAGGACAGACAGGTGAGACACAGACAGGGTGATAGACACACAGATGAGAGACAGACATGTGAGAGACACAAAGGTGAGACACAGACAGGTGAGGACAGACAGGTGAGGACAGACATGTGAGAGACAGACAGGTGAGAGACAGACAGGGTGAGAGACAGACAGGGTGATAGACAGACAGGTGAGGACAGACATGTGAGAGACAGACAGGGTGAGAGACGGACAGGTGAAACACAGACAGGTGAGACAGACAGGTCAGAAACAGACAGGTGAGGACAGACATGTGAGAGACAGACAGGGTGAGACACATACAGGTGAGAACAGACAGGGGAGAGACAGACAGGACAGAGAGAGTTTTCTATGTGCGTCAGAAAACACACACCCCCCTCACACACACACACACACTCTCTCTCCCCCACCCACACACACACACTCTCTCTCTCTCTCCCCCCCCACACACACACACACACACACACACACACACACACACACACACACACACACACACACACACACACACACACACACACACACACACACACACACACTCTCTCTCAGGTGTACCTGCAGGTCTCCTATGGGTTCTGCCAGGTCTGGTCGGTGTGGATGGACTTCAGGTCGTTTGCACAGCGTCCAGTCATGTGCTTGACTTTAAATGCTTAACGAAGAGAGAAACAAAGTGAGACACAGACAGGGTGATAGACAGACATGTGAGAGACACAGACAGGGTGAGACACATACAGGTGAGAACAGACAGGACAGAGAGAGTTTTCTATGTGCGTCAGAAAACACACACCCCCCTCACACACAGGGATGCAGCATCGCAAATATATCCACTTTGGAGTGGCTTCCGGGGACATACTACATATCGTACCCGGGTCTCCCACGGCAAAGACCAATGCTTATCTCACTGCGACACAGGGTCACTTAGAGTTGACTGAGAAAAAAGTCTGATATATACTTCTATGTCTATCAACGGGACATTTTCCTGTCTTTTCCGCGATCAAAATGTATAAACGACACATCAAATCACATCTACAGATCAATACGAAGCGAATGAAAGTACTCCCAGACTCCTAGCGTGTGAAAAACGTGTGCAAAGTGCGAAAACGAAGTGATGCTAGCTTTGCTGCTAGCGGTTAGCATTTTCAATGGCAATATACATTGGAATAGCTCCCGTTAGCTTAGCATCTTCATTAATGAATTTGAGATTTTATTGAAAAACATTCTGGGTGGGTGAGAGCTTCCATACTTCAGATTCCTGATCTGGGCCCTATTTAGAGTCCCCCTGTGAAAGAAATATCTCTTTAGCCTTTTCCAAAGTCCTTTAAACACTCATGCAGCAGTTGCATCTCAAAAAAGGCCTTAAGGGAAGGTTTTGTTAAATTTTAAGGCGTAACCTTTGACATTTAGTTGCACCAGAGGCATCATTCTGCATCTTCTCTCCGAGCCGGTTCTAATGAGACTAAGCTCAAAGCCGTCGGACCTTCCAAAGTGGCGTATACAGTAGCGTAGACCATCCACAGATGACCGTTGACCTCTAGAGCTTTGTCCCCTTTTAAGCCGTAACCTTTGACATTAGGAGCAGCAGACGCATCAATCTGCATGTACTTTTCGAGCCGGTTCTAATGAGAGCAAGCTCAAAGCCGTCGGACCTTCCTTTGTGCCGTAAAGGGCACCGTACGGCATGAAAATGTGACCTCTGACCTCAGTTTTGACATTGTGGAAGGTCGCAGGGGCCCCACATTTTGCAAGCGGGTTCCACACACGTTAAGCAACACACTCTGAAAGTTTCAGAGCGCCAAGCACCTTTTTTCAATTTTTTTCAATTCCCTCCCCCTCCTTCATCACAAGGGGGTCAGATCCTTAGCTCCAGACAGGATTTTGTGAGAAAGTTTGACATTTTATTGAAAAAAATGTTCTGGGAGGGTTAGGGTTCCCATATTTCAGATTCCTGATCTGGGCCCTATTTAGAGGCCCCCTGTGAAAAAATTATCTCTTTAACCCTTTTTAAAGTCCTTTAAACAGTCATGCAGCACTGCAGCTCCTCAAAAGGCCTTAACGGAAGGTTTTGTTACATTTTAAGCCATAACCTTTGACATTTAGTTGGACCAGAGGCATCATTCTGCATCTTCTCTCCGAGACGGTTAAAATGACATCAAGCTCAAAGCGGTCGGACCTTCCTAAGTGGTAAAAACAGTAGCGTATACCATCCACAGGTGACCTTTGACCTTTGGAGCTTTGTTACATTTCAAGCCGTAACCTTTGACATTAGGAGCAGCAGACGCATCAATCTGCATGTACTTTTCGAGCCGGTTCTAATGAGAGCAAGCTCAAAGCCGTCGGACCTTCCTTTGTGCCGTAAAGGGCACCGTACGGCATGAAAATGTGACCTCTGACCTCAGTTTTGACATTGTGGAAGGTCGCAGGGGCCCCACATTTTGCAAGCGGGTTCCACACACGTTAAGCAACACACTCTGAAAGGGTTAGGGTTAGGGTTAGGGTTAAGGTTAGAACCCTATATACCGCCAAATCTTAGGGTTAAGGGTTAGGGTTAGGGTTAAGGTTAGAACCCTATATCCCCTGATAATAGTGATACTAATGAAACTATTTTGAAAACAATGAAGAGTTAACCGAGGAGGTCAGAGGTCGGCAGCCATGTTACTGTGCAGTGCATCAATGATATACTTGATTTTAAGATGAATATTCTTTGACTTTGATCTCCGGGCTTAGTTCAGATTCTGCTATGATTGCGTACAATAGCACATTCTGAACAACCCCTGGGTTAAGGTGGACACACACACACACCCTCCCACACTCTCTCTCTCTCTCTCTCTCTCTCTCTCTCTCTCTCTCTCTCTCTCTCTCTCTCTCTCTCTCTCTCTCTCTCTCTCTCTCTCCACACACACACACACACACACACACACACACACACACACACACACACACACACACTCTCTCTCAGGTGTACCTGCAGGTCTGCTATGGGTTCTGCCAGGTCTGGTCGGTGTGGATGGACTTCAGGTCGTTTGCACAGCGTCCAGTCATGTGCTTGACTTTAAATGCTTAACGAAGAGAGAAACAAAGTGAGAGACAGACAGGGTGATAGACAGACAGGTGAGGACAGACATGTGAGAGACAGACAGGGTGAGAGACGGACAGGTGAAACACAGACAGGTGAGACAGACAGGTCAGAAACAGACAGGTGAGGACAGACATGTGAGAGACAGACAGGGTGAGACACATACAGGTGAGAACAGACAGGGGAGAGACAGACAGGACAGAGAGAGTTTTCTATGTGCGTCAGAAAACACACACCCCCCTCACACACAGGGATGCAGCATCGCAAATATATCCACTTTGGAGTGGCTTCCGGGGACATACTACATATCAAATCACATCTACAAATCGAGCCGAAGCTAACAAGCATAGTCTCGACTGCCTAGCATGTGGGGAATGGGGAGAGAAAATCATAATTCGACTTTGAAGACTTGAAATGGCCATAAGTCATTCCAACAGGTGGGCATGCTTACCCCACTTGGTGTGTGCGTTGCCTCCGCCCCCTCCAAGGTGCACAGCGAGTTTGAAGCAAATTGGTGAATTTTTCATTTTAAATATTCACTAGGTTAAGGGGCTATTTACCACCACACGTGTCGTTTACAATGTGTATATCTGGGGCTACGAGGTGGGCATCTGTACGGGACCTGCTCTGGGTGATAGCTTAGGCCCACGGCTATAATGTGTGAGAGATTTGGGCCCGGTGGCGGTCTTCCTTGTTACAGCAATTGGAGTTTTAAAACTTAAAACGGCCATAAGTCGTTCCAGCGGGTGGGCAACTGTAGCCCACTTTGTGTGTGCGTTGCACCCGCCCCCTTGCAGGTGCCCACCGAGTTTGAGGCAAATTGGTGAATTTTTCAGTTAAAGGGACCTTTAAATGTATGTAATACACGTGGAATAAATACTATCTGTTGCCCAGGAGAGGGCGCCAAATCTTAGGGTTAAGGGTTAGGGTTAGGGTTAAGGTTAGAACCCTATATCCCCTGATAATAGTGATACTAATGAAACTATTTTGAAAACAATGAAGAGTTAACCGAGGAGGTCAGAGGTCGGCAGCCATGTTACTGTGCAGTGCATCAATGATATACTTGATTTTAAGATGAATATTCTTTGACTTTGATCTCCGGGCTTAGTTCAGATTCTGCTATGATTGCGTACAATAGCACATTCTGAACAACCCCTGGGTTAAGGTGGACACACACACACACCCTCCCACACACACACACACACTCTCTCTCTCTCTCCCCCACACACACACACACTCTCTCTCTCTCTCCCCCACCCACACACTCTCTCTCTCTCTCTCTCTCCCCCCACACACACACACACACACACACACACACACACACACACACACACACACACACACTCTCTCTCTCGGGTTAGGGTTAGGGTTAGGGTTAGGGTTAGGGTTAGGGTTAGGTTAAGGGGCTATTTACCACCACACGTGTCGTTTACAATGTGTATATCTGGGGCTACGAGGTGGGCATCTGTACGGGACCTGCTCTGGGTGATAGCTTAGGCCCACGGCTATAATGTGTGAGAGATTTGGGCCCGGTGGCGGTCTTCCTTGTTACAGCAATTGGAGTTTTAAAACTTAAAACGGCCATAAGTCGTTCCAGCGGGTGGGCAACTGTAGCCCACTTTGTGTGTGCGTTGCACCCGCCCCCTTGCAGGTGCCCACCGAGTTTGAGGCAAATTGGTGAATTTTTCAGTTAAAGGGACCTTTAAATGTATGTAATACACGTGGAATAAATACTATCTGTTGCCCAGGAGAGGGCGCCAAATCTTAGGGTTAAGGGTTAGGGTTAGGGTTAGGGTTAGGGTTAGGGTTAGGTTAAGGGGCTATTTACCACCACACGTGTCGTTTACAATGTGTATATCTGGGGCTACGAGGTGGGCATCTGTACGGGACCTGCTCTGGGTGATAGCTTAGGCCCACGGCTATAATGTGTGAGAGATTTGGGCCCGGTGGCGGTCTTCCTTGTTACAGCAATTGGAGTTTTAAAACTTAAAACGGCCATAAGTCGTTCCAGCGGGTGGGCAACTGTAGCCCA
>JAPTMU010000680.1:0-29002 GCA_028583405.1 Pogonophryne albipinna
TGTTTTTCTGTGTGTCTGTACACACAAAGCACAAATCATTTAAAACAAACCCTGAATCAAATCTAGAGAGGACCATTAAGAGTCAGATGCTTGACGAAATCTCCTGACACAAAGTACTTCATTATCTATTTTTTCAGCTTTTATACACAAAAGTGTATCTTTCAGTAACTTTCTGAGAGAATTTAAACATAAATCTGTCAAATGTTCAAAACAGCCTTCACTGAAATAGCCTCAAAATCACAAACTGTCATTAAGAGTCAGATTCTTAACTAAATCTACTGACACAAAGTACTTAATTATCTACTTTTTTCAGCTTTTAAACACAAAAGTGTATCTTTCAGTAACTTTCTGAGAGAATTAAGCATAAATCTGTCAAAATGTTCAAAACAGCCTTCACTGAAATAACCTCAAAATCACAAACTGCCATTAAGAGTCAGATTCTTAACTAAATCTACTGACACAAAGTACTTCATTATCTACTTTTTTCAGCTTTTAAACACAAAAGTGTATCTTTCAGTAACTTTCTGAGAGAATTAAGCATAAATCTGTCAAAATGTTCAAAACAGCCTTCACTGAAATAACCTCAAAATCACAAACTGCCATTAAGAGTCAGATTCTTAACTAAATCTACTCAGGGTACTTCATGGTAGTGGTCAGTTTTTTTAAATACAAAAGTGTATCTTTCAGTAACTTTTTGAGAGAATTAAGCATAAATCTGTCAAATGTTCAAAACAGCCTTGTTTTCAATCCTCAAAATCACAAAACTTCCATTAAGAGTCAGAATCCTAACGAAATCTAATAAACAGAGCACTTCATTATCTACTTTTCAGCTTTTAAAAAGAAAAGTGTATCTTTCAGTAACTTTCTCAGAGAATAATAAATCTGTCAATAAATTGCCTTGTTTCACTGAAATAGCCTCAAAATCACAAACTGCCATTTAGAGTCAGATGCTTTACGAAATCTAATAAAACAGAGTACTTTCTACAGATGACTCCTCCCACTCAATGCAATAAGTCCCACCCCACTCAGCAAATCATATAAAACCAATACTCCACTAAGACGACCGTTGAAAACTAGCCATGGATCTGAGAAAAATCAAGTCTGATGTAGCCTCCCCTTATTATCACCAGGATAACGGATATGGCTTAATGACTGGATGTTACAAAGTAGGGGAGAGGATGTCCCCCGAAGAAGAGCTTCTCCTCTCATATCATATCCATGTAGGGTCTTTAGGACAAAAGAGGACCATGATAACATGACATATGAAGAATATCTTTCTTTAAAAGATGGTATTATAGATAACCTTTGTAGAAACAGTATATCTCATACCACTCGCCAAGATCGCAAACGACATTTAGCAGAAAAGAAAAAGTAAGAAAACCAAAGAAAAAGCAAATGAAAAGGAGAAGAAAAATTAAAAGCAAACGCAGAATGCGAATGAAAGAAAAGGGCCAAAAGGACGAAAACGAAAAAGACAAAAAGAAGGAAGGTGAAAGAAAAAGGAACAAGTGAAGAAATGTAAACTAGAGATGCAGATGGTGTTGTAGAGCCATTACCGGATCATAATAATCTGATAGATCATCTACCGCTAACCGACTGCTGGCGAATGTGGTTCGAGCAAATACCAAAAGCAATGGCAGAGCTTTTGCTTCAATATAATGAGAGAAAATGCGCGAAACTGTGGAATTGCTCAAATTGGCGACAGTGCCAGAACATGTATTAAAAGACTGTTGGAGGATCTCTATTCTAGTATCGGTTGTCATTACATCGAAGGATACGCCAAAACGTGTGACGACATAGACAAAGCTTTTGAAGACAATTATATGGTACCTGTCCCTACAGCTAAACAAATCCTACGCCAGGTATTCAACAGACCACAAGAAGCACAAGAAGCCCCAGAAAGGATTACATTCAGAGCTAATAATGGTGAAACCGAAGAAGAAGCAAAGCAGATTATAATCGTTGCGGGTGAAAGGATAGAGAATTTGCAATGTGATGTTAATGCATTTATCTGATATAAAAAATGCATTCGTATACTTCCAAGAGACTCCTAAACATCTACTGGGGCAATGTGAATTGAACGATAAACCGATCACTGTAAATGAAACGCGGAGAGAAGCAGCAGTGCAAATCGTTCAGTCTATCACCTTGTATGCACTACGACACTAACTTGGTAAAATGTAATGTGTTTTTATGAAAATGTGTTGAATGTTGTGTTTTCAATTAAACAACCATTACAAAATGAAAATGTGTTTTATTTTATTTTTTGCTTTCATATATAGCAATAGTATTGTAAACGAAACATTTAAAGTGTATCATGTGCTCTCATTGTATGCTCTGTTTTTTCATCTAAAAAAAAACAAAAAAAACAGAGCATACAATGAGAGCACATGATACGAAGTATACAAATGCATTTTTTATATCAGATAAATGCATTAACATCACATGCAAATTCTCTATCCTTTCACCCGCAACGAATATAATCTGCTTTGCTTCTTCTTCGGTTTCACCATTGTTAGCTCTGAATGTAATCCTTTCTGGGGCTTCTTGTGCTTCTTGTGGTCTGTTGAATACCTGGCGTAGGATTTGTTTAGCTGTAGGGACAGGTACCATATAATTGTCTTCAAAAGCTTTGTCTATGTCGTCACACGTTTTGGCGTATCCTTCGATGTAATGACAACCGATACTAGAATAGAGATCCTCCAACAGTCTTTTAATACATGTTCTGGCACTGTCGCCAATTTGAGCAATTCCACAGTTTCGCGCATTTTCTCTCATTATATTGAAGCAAAGCTCTGCCATTGCTTTTGGTATTTGCTCAACACATTCGCAGCAGTCGGTTAGCGGTAGATGATCTATAAGATTATTATGATCCGGTAATGGCTCTACAACACCATCAGCATCCCCTAGTTTAAATTTCTTCACTTTGTTCCTTTTTCTTTTCACCTTCCTTCTTTTTGTTTTTTTCGTTTTCCGTCCTTTTGGTCCTTTTCTTTTCATTCGCATTCTGCGTTTGCTTTTCATTTTTCTTCTCCTTTTCATTTTGCTTTTTCTTTTTCTTCATTTTTCTTTACTTTTTCTTTTCTTTTCTGCGAATTGTCGTTTGCGATCTTGGCGAGTGGTATGAGATATACTGTTTCTACAAAGGTTATCTATAATACCATCTTTTAAAGAAAGATATTCTTCATATGTCATGTTATCATGGTCCTCTTTTGTCCTAAAGACCATACATGGATATGATATAGAGGAGAGCTCTTCTTCGGGAACATCCTCTCCCCTACTTTGTAACATCCAGTCATTAAGCCCATATCCGTTATCCTGGTGATAATAAGGGGAGGCTACACCAGACTTGGTTTTTCTCAGATCCATGGCTAGTTTTCAACGGTCGTCTTAGTGGAGTCCTTAGTTTTATATGATCTGCTGAGTGGGGTGGGACTTATTGCA
The DNA here is from genome assembly GCA_028583405.1 of Pogonophryne albipinna. Classification (NCBI taxonomy): domain Eukaryota; kingdom Metazoa; phylum Chordata; class Actinopteri; order Perciformes; family Artedidraconidae; genus Pogonophryne; species Pogonophryne albipinna. Next base: position 3,445 of record JAPTMU010000680.1, read on the forward strand.
TTGAGTGGGAGGAGTCATCTGTAGAAAGTACTCTGTTTTATTCGATTTCGTAAAGCATCTGACTCTAAATGGCAGTTTGTGATTTTGAGGCTATTTCAGTGAAACAAGGCAGTTTTGAACATTTGACAGATTTATGTTTAATTCTCTGAGAAAGTTACTGAAAGATACACTTTTCTTTTTAAAAGCTGAAAAGTAGATAATGAAGTACTCTGTTTTATTAGATTTCGTTAGGATTCTGACTCTTAATGGCAGTTTTGTGATTTTGAGACTTGAAAACAAGGCTGTTTTGAACATTTGACAGATTTATGCTTAATTCTCTCAAATAGTTACTGAAAGATACACTTTTGTATTTAAAAAAAGCTGACCACTACCATGAAGTACCCTGAGTAGATTTCGTTAAGAATCTGACTCTTAATGGCAGTTTGTGATTTTGAGGCTATTTCAGTGAAGGCTGTTTTGAACATTTGACAGATTTATGTTTAATTCTCTGAGAAAGTTACTGAAAGATACACTTTTCTTTTTAAAAGCTGAAAAGTAGATAATGAAGTACTCTGTTTTATTAGATTTCGTTAGGATTCTGACTCTTAATGGCAGTTTTGTGATTTTGAGACTTGAAACAAGGCTGTTTTGAACATTTGACAGATTTATGCTTAATTCTCTCAAATAGTTACTGAAAGATACACTTTTGTATTTAAAAAAGCTGACCACTACCATGAAGTACCCTGAGTAGATTTCGTTAAGAATCTGACTCTTAATGGCAGTTTGTGATTTTGAGGCTATTTCAGTGAAGGCTGTTTTGAACATTTGACAGATTTATGCTTAATTCTCTGAAAAATTTACCGAAAGATACACTTTTGTATTTAAAAGCTGACCACTACCATGAAGTACTCTGAGTAGATTTCGTTAAGAATCCGACTCTTAATGGCAGTTTGTGATTTTGAGGCTATCAGTGAAGGCTGTTTTGAACATTTGACAGATTTATTTAAATTCTCTGAGAAAGTTACTGAAAGATACACTTTTGTGTATAAAAGCTGAAAAGTAGATAATGAAGTACTTTGTGTCAGGAGATTTCGTCAAGCATCTGACTCTTAATGGTCCTCTCTAGATTTGATTCAGGGTTTGTTTTAAATGATTTGTGCTTTGTGTGTACAGACACACAGAAAAACACTGAAAACACAAAAACATACTAGTGTTTTCTGTGTGTCTGTGTTTCTGCGTTTCTGCGTTTCTGTGTTTCTGTGGGTGTATAATACGCACGTTTCATACACATTTATCCTACATCTTCCCCGTTATCCTCCCCTTGTTATAATGAAGACAACAGTGCATGTGAAGGACTGTAATACACATGTATCAGACACACTCCCCTTGCTATAATGAAGACAACAGTTTTTAAATGTAAAAAAAACACTTTTTTTTTTTTTTTTTCCTATTTACATTTTTTTTTTTCACACACAAAAATCAATAGTTATACTGATTGTAACTCAGGACCGTCTCCAGCTTAGAATTCCCCATATTACTGGAAATATCATGGTGGAGTTTTTTCACTTCAGTCAAAATATTCATGTGCATGCTGTTTTCGCCACAAAGATGCATTACATCTACAAACAGAGCATACAATGAGATCACATGATACACTTTTGATGTTTGTTCCATTTCTGCGGTAATGTTACAGAATTTTCGGAAAATGAAGATTCCAGGACCACTTTAAATGTCTCGTTTACAATCGTTTCCCAATGACCTGGAATAGTACTGCCAGAACGAACGATATCCAAAATGTCTTCCAGTTTACAAACTTCAGCCATTCTGTTTACAGGGGTCACTACTCATTCTGTTTTCAATCGCCCCCATCACCACACTTATTAAAAGGGTATTGACTACATTATGATCAATATATACAGAGCGTTTTGCAAAGTAGTTTCCCATTTTTTATTTTACTTTAAAGAAAAAAGTCAATGTATCGAACAAAATCCCTGGCTTCAGTCAACTGCTGGTTAATAGTCTTCTTCTTCTCCATCCAACTCGGCATGGATCTTTTCAAGTCTCTCCTTGAGGCGTCTGCAATTTTTGAGATTGTGAAGAAAAGCCTCCGAAGCGCCTTGGATCCTCCAATCATCCGTGAAAATGTTTATCAGTAAGAGTCTGGTCGATCTCAGTAATGAAGTCGGTGAGCCAGAGTCTTTTCATTAACGCGTTGTAATTGTTTCTGAAGTAAAAATCGGACATGTCATTCAGAAAATCGTGTTGCCCCTGGCCGGGGTGACTGACTCGGCACCCGTTGCAGATTTCTTCTCTGTACCGATGTATCACCCTCTCTACAATATCAACCAACACCGATTTCACTGTGTCCACAAACAGAGACGTCTTGGCCCAAGGAGCAAAATCAGCAGCAGTAGTATTGCAGGATTCGGGTGTCCAAAATGGTGGTGATGATGGTAGTCCAGGAGTCTGTTCCTGGCAGCAACTCGCGGGGGGAGTCTTGGTTTTTCTCAGATCCATGGCTAGTTTACAACGGTCGTCTTAGTGGGGTCCTTCGTTTTAGATGATTTGCTGAGTGTAGGGTGGGACTTATTGCGTTGAATGGGGAGGAGTCATCTGGAGAATAAAAGTTTTTAGAAAAGTTCTTTAAGTGTTGTAGTTTTTTCATCTATCATTTCCAACCAAGCAGCAATAGGTCAAATTTAAGAATAAGTAATAGTTTGTCAAGATTTTGCAGAACAAGTCAAAAGTATAGTTTGTCAGAAAATATGGAAAAGTCATTGTGTACAAAATAGTATGTTGAAAATCAAAAGAAAGAAACTCTATTCATTACAAATTAATGAATATTTTACCCAGTTCTAAAGTTTTGCACCCTTAAAGAAAACCCCATTCCTACCAAGTACTTCATATTATACCCTTTGTTAAGTGTTGCGTACATCAAGGTGTATCTTAAAGTATCTTGGTAGCAGAAAATAACTAAAATATGTAAGGTTATCAGTAAAGAAAAAAAAAACCTTGTTTAACTGAACAAGTGTTTTTACAGCAATAAAAAAACCCTGCCATTAAAAAAAACCAAATTCCTTACAAAAGTACTTCATAATCTACCATTTGTTAAGTGTTGCATACGCCAAAGTGTGTCTAAAAGTATCTTAGTAACACAAAAAGAGAAAAAGTGTCGATGTTAACAAAAACTGGATTGTTCCACTGAAATAATATATAAATAATTTCAAAAAGTGCGTTTAAAAGAAAATGTATTCAGATAAAGTATTTGTTAGAATATTAAGTCCAAGATGGTTACATTTTACCCCTTAAACCATTTGTATTATATTTTTGTTTTCCTAATAAAGACAGAGTCACCTGAATTAATTTAGTCTCCATACCTTTTTTTATTTTTTACATTTTGTAACAATCTTTAAACATTTGTAGAGACCAAACACTGTGGTTAAAATGAGTGTCTTTATGACGTCTCTCACACCGTTGGTATTTTTCACAAGATTCTTTTAAACACACATCTTGATACAGAGATAACACATTTTCGTAAGACCTTTTACATAGGTAGAAAACACAATGCTTTTCTTTGAGGGGTCTTTAGTTTTAAATGATCTGGTGAGGAGGGTGTGACTTGTTATGTTGAGTGGAGGCTGAGTCCTCTGCAAAAGTGAGAGTCTTTTTCACCAGTATAATGTCCATCGATGTCTGACTCTGTTTAAAAAGTTCTTTAAGCTTTGTAGCTTTTCCATCAATCATTTTCAGCCAAGCAGTCAGAGGCACCCGCAAGGATGTCTGAAAAACCCCGCATGTAGAGTTGAAATACTCCAAAACAAAATCATCAGAGGGGTCCTTCCCCAGCGTCACCACACGGCTTGCACGGTAATACCATCGCCCCGATGGTCCGCTTTTAGTTTCCCAGACGGTGCTTGTCAGAACTCTTCTCACTTCTGGCGGCGGGGGGATATCTCCTTCTTTTCTTCCTTCACATTGAGGGGCAGCGGTGAAAACTCTTCTTTGATCTCGCATGCTGTTTGCGTTTCTTTGCTTTTCGTTGCAAATATCTTGTACACCGCTGGTTCCACTATGGTTTCTTGATGCACTACTTCTTCCGATACAATGGTTGCGTGGAGATCTCTGGAAGACACCAGAGTTAACACAGCCCAATCTGTTGAGGTCAGTGTCGCTTTAACACTACGGGGTCCATACATTTCTCCATTCTTCAGATTGTAGAAATGCAGTTCATTCGCCATATAGTTGAATACATAACCCCAAACATCGCCATTTTTCAGAGTCCATTCTTCATGAAGTTCCTCGGCTGGAGGCGTCTGAACCCGGGCCAGATACTGCATTCGTTTCTTGACTGGCGCTCCGGACGGATGGCGGTAAGTTGTCACAGGCGTCTCGCTGATTAAACCCATATCTAGGCGTCTCTTGGCCATTTTTTTTTTTTGAAAAGGTGACTTGGTGAGCGTAAATGACTGGCTTGTTATTTAGTTTGAGCGTATTTCTTTTTTCATCTATTTCCACCCCCTTACTTTTAAATGATCTGGTGAGGAGGGCGGGACTTGTTATGTTGAGTGGGAGGCGGAGCCCCCCTGTAAAAGTGAGAGTCTTTTTCACCAGTCAAACCTTTTTTTTGTTGCATACAGGAAATTCTTGTGGTGTATAGTAATTATAAAAAAGACAAAAAGATCATGTTTTTTTAATTGTTTTATTTGTTTCCCTCTTTACGTATTTTGAAAAGTACACAACCGAAAATCTGCCACTTCCTCACAGAGCCCCTCCTCCAGCACACATGAACGCGCTCCACAACCAAAAAGAGGGCACGAGATAAGTTTATGCAAAGACCTCTGGCTGTAGGCGTCTGACTCCCGCCCAGCTGAGGCATTCGTTTCTTGACTGGCGCTCCGGACGGATGGCGGTAAGTTGTCACAGGCGTCTCTTGGCCAATTTTCTTTTTTGCAAGGTGACTTGGTAAGTGGAAATTACTGTCTTTTTAATTAGTTTAGAGCTTATTCCTATTTTCACCTAATTCCCTCCCCCTATCTGCTAGCCTCATAGCCCAAAAGGAAGGGGGTGGAGAAAGGGGGGAGAGGCCTGGGCGGGGAGGGGGTTAGACAGTCTCACGCATAACTTCAAAGAGACACCTAGATTAACATCAAAGGCTTATAACACACCACATCAAAGGGCAAAACATCAAAGGCTAATTAGATTATACAACCCTGAGGGGACCAGACAGCGTAACTTCAAAGAGACTGCATTAATCAACACATCAAAGAAATAGACAACAAAGGCACTACACAGGGGGGCTTTTCACACCTACCTTAATCAACACATCAAATAATTAGACAACAAAGGCACTACACAGGGGGGCTTTTCACACCTACCTGTTATCTCACATCAAAGGCTTAGACTACAAGGGGGGACAGGGGCCAGACAACATAACTTCAAAGAGACTGCCTTAATCAACACATCAAAGGCTTAGACTACAAGGGGGGACAGGGGCCAGACAACATAACTTCAAAGAGACTGCCTTAATCAACACATCAAAGAATTAGACAACAAAGGCACTACACAGGGGGGCTTTTCACACCTACCTGTTATCTCACATCAAAGGGTCTCGAACAATGGGAGGCGGTACTTAGCTCATTTGCATAATTGGGGGCATGTCACCTGTCACTTTTTATGCATACTAATGAGACGAAAGCGGTATGGTTAATACTACTGATGAGGACCTTTGCTGAGGAGGTTGAGGAGCTGCTGAGGAACAACAAGATGGTGATGAGGTTGAGATGTATGAAGGACTACAAAACCTTTTAGATGGAAAAAGCCTGATGTTCACTAAAGTGCTTAGTGATCCCCTCCTCAATCACACCACAAAGGGGATGATAGCACCAGAGATTGCCCCAGGAGTAACAAGAATATTTGTTGCGCCGCCACGTGAAGCCATGCTTAGAGAAATGATCAGATGCTTGTGGTGGAGTCTGATCGTTCTTCGTCTGACCCTTCCCCTGAAAGTGGAGAGGACACAGAGGATCCCATCCCGTAGCTGCGCTACATTCCTCTGCACTATCCGATCCAATGTTTGCTCAAACATCTGTGGCATCAACATCCCTCCAGTTTGCCACCGAACGTCCCCCATGCAGGTGTGTCATGTCGACAATACTGCTGATGATCTCAGGGGTAAAGAATAAATCAAACAAGGATTCCACGTCATGAATTCTTATTTATGCCACTCATGGCATAACGCGTGGGCCCTGAAACCAAACCTCTGGCAGCAGGAATGTAGCGCGGCGTTTCCTCGTGAGAGGGAAACCAGATTTGAAAATGTTTTGATGTCCACCCACTGCCACGATCCTCCGGATAGGATAGTGCAGAGGAATGTAGCGCAGCTACGGGATGGGATCCTCTGTGTCCTCTCCACTTTCAGGGGAAGGGTCGGACGAAGATCAGACTCCACTACAAACTCCACATCAGATTCTCATTCTCATGTTTGGCAACAAAGTGTTTTATCTTTGTGCTGACTCCTTTCAAGCACAGTTCAGGCAGATCCACACCAGATTCTCCTTCTCAGGGTGTTTCTGTTTCAGAGGATGAGTCCTGCAGCTGAAGTTACGGGCTGCATGAGACCATCTTACTCATGTTACTGCTTGTTGCGCATCACAGGAATGAAATGACCATCCAGCCAAACTATACATATTTGAAGCTTTGGCTTTGCAGCCAGGTGTTTTTATTTACTTCAAGGAGTGTATGTATCGCTGTGTATGTCTGTTTGACATTATCAAAGGACTTTGAAGTTCCAAACAATTCAAAACATCGAGGTCAAGCTGGGTCAAGATCATACATCTGTTTACCTCAAAGACACATGAAACAGCACAAATGAAAAACAAAACGCCATGAGAGCACACTTAGTCCTGTCTCATTCTCACACACAATCACTCACACACATACAAGGTATAAGGAGGTTTAATATGTAAGAGTGTGTATGAGTTTGGGAATGAGGGACTGAGAGAAAAAGAGAGAGAGAAAGAAAGATATGAGGCGAAAACTGCGACTTGCTGTAAACCAAATCTACTGTATATTGTTGTCTCTGTACACACACACTGTACATCCAGACACACACACACACACACACACACACACACACACACACACACACACACACACACACACACACACACACACACACACACACACACACACACACACACACACACCCACACCCACACACACACACACACACACACACACACACACACACACACACACACACACACACACACACACACACACACACACACATTTCTCAGCTGATACCACTCTTCCACATCCATACCAACACACCTACACCATATTAGTTGCATACATGTATTCCAATGGCTGGCAGGGCCCCATTATACAACAGGCAAATAAACCAAGAAATGACAAGCATGTAATTCAATGGTAAAATGTCACATCTGGTCATATAGAGTAAAAAGGACAAATTGAACAATTTTCCTCCAATATAAAACCCTGACATTACAAAATGCATGATTTTATACCGGTATGGCGGAGAGATCAAAATATGTGGTTATAATGGGAGTGGATGGGACATTTTTGTCCACGAGTGGCTAATGTGTGAGTTTTTTGTTTAATCTGATTCTGTGCAAAAACTAATAATCCACCAAAATAAATGTTGTTGCTAATCTTTGACATATCCAAGACTGTGATAAAAAAAGCCGACCCCCCCCCAACATTTATTATATGGAAAATAACTGCCTTTTTGTGCATGTTTTTCATAGAAAACGCAAATTCATGTTTTCAAACTGGCAGTTCAAGGGTTAAAATCCTGAACATAAGTTAACATTTGGTATTTTTGATCAGGACTGAAGTTGATTGAAAGATTTAACCCCAAAAAGTTAAAAAAAATATTAATCTGTTGTCATTATAGAGGAGTTTTTGGAAGTGGACATTTTTGTCCCGAATGACTAATGTGTGACTTTTTTGTTCAATCTGATTTTGTGCAAAAACTAATAATGCAAAAAAATCTATTTTGCTGCTAATCTTTGACATATCCAAGACTGTTATAAAAAAAAAGAGCCAGTCCCCAGATATGTATTTTTTGGAAAATAACCCATTTTCTCTGTTTTCATCATGAAAAAAAACAGCGGTTTCATGTATTCAAATGGCATTTAAAGGGTTAAAATCCTGAAAATGATTACATTTTTGCTATTTTCTATTAGGGCGGAAGTTGCTTTAAAGATTGAACCCAAATAAGTTGTGAAAAAAACCTTTTAATATAATGTTTTTATCAAAGTCTTTTGTAGTGGACATTTTTGTCTCGAATGACTAATTTGCGTAGTCGATTTGTTACACAGTGAATTAAAGACCGATTTGAAAATTGAAATTGGAATTCCAAAATAGATCGAGAAAATAGCCTTGTTACAAAAAATCAGGCCATTTGCACTAACACAACCAAAGTTATTGCAAAAAGTGAAAAATGTTGTTATTTTCTTATCACTATCTCTGTAAAGCGACTTTGAGCACCTGTAAAAGCGCTAACAAAATAAATCTATTATTATAATATTAGAAGCACTAGACAGTGACACTGTTGGTTAAAGCACCATACATTGAGTTGTTGGGGCTTATGGGGGCAAACAAGAAGCTGTTACCCAAAACTACCTTTTTATCATCTGATAAGATTAATATGGCGAAGGTCAGGGTAAAGCAGTTTTTATTTTTCATTTGTTATTTGTTTCAGTCTTAGTGGCCTGACAAATGTCTAAACACAGCAGCAGTAAGATACATTCTTTTCAACAATCATTCACAGACTGTTTCTCACAGCGCCTGACAGTTAGCCTCATTGTCTAAGTAGCAGAACTACTATCCAAAAACGTTTGAAAATGATTGCAACATAGAAAGCAATGGAAAACCATCTTTGATTATCAAGTCTTGCAGTTATTGTTCATTAAATTGAACTGGTTGTCTTTTATCAATAATTCAGTTTCCCAGTTAACATTTGTAAAAAAACAAATCCCAGTGTTATTCCTGTAAAAAATGAACACTCATTATGACAACATTAAAACCAAAACAAAAAAAAACTGAAAATGTTGATATTAGTTATGATAGAAATAAGACTGATATTATAAAAAGTTAATAGAATTTAATATTATTTTTAAAGAACTTAAAGAGCTGCCATACATACACTGAACAAAAATATAAACGCAACACTTTTGTTTTTGCTCTAATTTTTTATGAGATGAACTCAAAGATCTAAAACATTTTCTATATACACAAAATAACCATTTCTCTCAAATATTGTTCAAAGGGTTAGGGTTAGGGTAATGTTGTGAATCGAGTGGCCTGTGTTCGTCGTCCATTACATACGCCTGCCCATACCATAACCCCACCACCACCATGGGCCACTCAATTCACAACATTACCCTACCCCTACCCCTACCCTAACCCTACCCCTCACACCAGATACTGACTGGTTTTCGGACCCCCCCAGACCCCCCCAATAAATCAAAACTGCACGTTTCAGAGTGGCCTTTTATTGTGGCCAGCCTAAGGCACACCTGTGCAATAATCATGCTGTCTAATCAGCATCTTGATATGCCACACCTGTGAGGTGGGATGGATTATCTCGGCAAAGGAGAAGTGCTCACTATCACAGATTTTTTCAGATTTGTGAACAATATTTGAGAGAAATGGTTATTTTGTGTATATAGAAAATGTTTTAGATCTTGAGTTCATCACATGAAAATGGGAGCAAAAACAAAAGTGTTGCGTTCATATTTTTGTTCAGTGTATATACAAATGTTTCGAAAAATTATTTAAAATTTAAATTAATTTTTTTAAAGGCTCCGGTTTCTGTTGATAAATACAATAGTCATTCACAAAACTGGTAGCTATAAACTGATTTCTTAATATTCGCTGTGTGGTATTTGATATGTAAATAACACACATTTACAAAGTTGTATGCCGCTGATAGACGTTATCTTTGTGTGATATCTTTTTATGTTTAATTAATTATTAGCTTATTAGCTAGTGAAATTAGCTTAAATGGAATTCCTAGATTTTGTTTATGGTCAACAATCTTTGTTTTTTAAAGGAGACCAGAGCAAGGTTTTATTTTAAAAGGCTCAGAGAGTATTAATTAAATGAAACAAAAACTAAAACATAATGAATGTTTGATGCAATCTTTTCCCTCAATTTCTAAGTTAAGTGAAACTGAGGACATCAGTACTACAGGACAAATATTATGGACTGCAATGGGAAAACCTGAAAACTCCAAAAGGTTTTATGTGTGTGCATGTTTCTTCTTATAGACATTTGTTTTACATCAGCAATTTTAAACATTCAGAACACTGCTGACTGTATGATAATTAGTCAGTACAACAATATATCCACATATTATCTAGCCCTAGCAAGAACAATGGAAATGGTTTCAAATAAAAGAAGAAAAGCTCTTCTATAAAACAACCTCAAAGCCTAAAAACATTTACGTGTACAAAAATCTATCTTAAACATAAAGTGATTTTGACATGTCTTACATATTTTTGAGTTATACTGTATACATATTGTAGTAACCTGCATTTACATTTTGAGTGTATGTACAGCATAATATACTGAGAGTTGTCAGTCTTAACAAACTGTAAAGTTTAAAACAACAGTATTTGCTTTAGTTGGAATGCTTTGAAAGAGTCACTTCTCAGCCGCACTCAGTCTCTTAGACTTTATAAAAGCCATCCCATGTGTCCTCATGTGAATGTTTAGGTTTCCCTCCGTCTCAAACCTCATCCCGCACACTTTGCATTTGGTGTTTGGTGTCCCGTCTGTACATCCAGCTGGTTCTCTCTCTGACTCTCATCGTCATCCTTGCCCCATCCATTGTATAGGGCGAGACCCTGCTGCTCCTTTAGCCGATGGACGATAAAGAGGTGTCGGGCCAGCGAGCGGTGGGAGGTGTAGCACAGGCCGCACTCTTGACACTGGTAGGAAGAGCCATCAGACTTGTGCTGGGGAATGTGCTCATGGAAAGCTGCAATGTCTTCAGTTGTGAGTCCACAGACGGCACACTTTTGAACTTTAAGGATATTAACTTTGAGCCTCTTTAACGGCTGTGAGCCGGAGCCCTGGACATCAGGCCTGGAGACCCCTCGTCCTCTTCTGGCTTCCTTTTGGGGCTTAGGGTCTGCACAGAAAATGGAAATGAGTTAGGATTGACAGTACCCTTGTAGGGTAAAAAGATTAATTTCCTGCTAACACAATTATGTTGACGTGTATGCAACAGTACCGTATCCTTGTCCGGTAAAGCCTCCGTATTGTCCGAGTTTACCGTTTTCCCCTCTTTGACCCCATGTGTCAGATGAATGTGCTGATCCAGCAGCACTCTTTTACTGAACGGAGGACTGAGAGCTGGACAGTGCCTATCAAAGTGCAAGCAAATAACAATAACAGCCGACTTTTGCCTGCTAGTACTTGCACAGTTTAAATTAGCTTTCATTCTTATTATAACTTCTGAAGAATAATTTCGGTTGAAATTGTAGGAAAGCAAGCTGAAGCAAGCTTGCTTTCCCACCCCTAAACCTCCAGAATTAACAGCAGTAATGTTGGCTTCTGTATGGATACTAATCATGCCTCTTAAGTTTTTGACACAAACTACTCAAGACTCCTTTTGGATTTTTGGCTAGTTGGTACTTTGTATCCAATGACGTTCTCTTTCACATTCTTCAAAAACGAGACAGTCCTCCAACATCAGACATTTAGCCTAGCAGACAAAAATGACGAATGTGTACGTTTAAGAGACGAAGCCCTGTCTATCTGTTAGTAGTAAAATAAGAAGTAGTCTGAGGGCCACATAGATGTCAGGGTGGATGCATAGGTCAACAAACATAACATTGGACCACATCAACTGCTACTTGTTCCTATTTCCTAAGACTGTCAACATTGGTTTCTTATCATCACATGACCAGTTGTTGCTTACTGTATCCAATTATTTATTATATTAACCATTATAACAAAATCAAGTCTTATTTTAAACCATGATCTTTCGCTAAGATAACCAAGTTATTTTGGTGCCTAAACCTAACCGAACCTCAACCGTAATCGCATAAGGACACTGTTTGTAAGACTTGCTGTTAAAACCACAGTGGGTGTGTGTACTTACGGGCAGGTGTAGACCTTCTGCAGTCCCTTGTGTTTGAGACGGTTGTGTCGGCAGAGACTGTGGGAGGAGCTGAACGACTTCTCACACTGCCGACAAGGGTGTTTCTTGAGAATCTGCAATGGAAAATGCATTAACCAATTAGACCTCAATGAATTTATTATAAAACATGCAATAGTACAACAGCCATATTTCCGCACTGATTTATTCTCCTGATTATGCTTACATACTTATCTTAAGTACAGAACCCTATCGTTCATATACAGTATTTTTTTATAGTCATTTTATTTAAGTAAAAGAGCTTTGCTGGCATCAGCTCTAAAAATATGTGTGTTTTCTTCTGCTCCTTAAGCAGAATCTCAAAAATGCCACTGTTCGTAAACCTCCTAATGAGAATGGTTTCAAACATTCACCTTTCCGTGTTCACTTCTCATGTGAACCACAAAGACTTCTCTGGAACTAAAGAGGCTCCTGCAGTCTCCACATGTGTATCCTGTGCATGGTGGGCTCTTCAGGTCCGATGAGCAGTTAGTGTTTGTTTTCTTTAGAGGTGAAGATGAAGGCTTAGTGATTCCCTTATCTTGACCATTTACATTTCCTCCATCTTTGTTGTTATTATTTGTTTTATTTTTATTATTTTTGGGGCTGTTGTTGTTATTAGAGTTAGTAGGCATAGTGCCGAGAGGAAGGTTGATGCCCAGGTTTGGTGGACCCTCAATGGTTTTCAGGGTTCCATGGATGGCCTGAAAATGATCCACAATGCATATAAATCATAACCTCAAATATACTCAGCACTAGTATATGAATGATTTCTAAAGTTATTTGTATACTTGTATAATTAACTTTTAAAATAACTTACAACAGAATCATACATACATAAACAGTGGATATTATCGTCAAGCTTCCCTAAAATAACTTCTTTATATCCCCACCTTGATATGGTCCATCATGAGCTGTTTCTGTGCGTATTGCATGAAGCAATCGGGGCACTTGAATACTGAAACCTTTTGATTGACAATGTGCTGGTCAAAGTGCGTGTTGAGCAGGGATTGCAATGTGAACACGGTATCACACATGGAACACTTGTAGATCATCCTGAAAGAGAGATAAAAAAATGTTCGTCCTTAAAAAAAGCTCTGCTCCTTCACTTCAATTGGTATAACCCCATTTTTTTGTTTTCACCACAACCAAAGAACAAGTGTAGTTGCTATATGTCATGGATTAGGTGTGCCTTTTATAGTGAGGTAGTGATGGTTCTTACTGATGTGTTCTCGAGTCAGTCCAGTCCACTAATGGTAAACATTAGTGGACTGGAATTACGGGAGGACGTTGGGGATGAACCTGGTAATGTGATTCATTTGCGTTCATTTCAGTTTAATGCTCTAAGCGGTTTCCAGATTAATCAAGAGCGTTAACTTGTCAGCGTTTACAGACCTAAAGAAAAGTTTAGATCATGAAATTATTAAATAATTAAACATACTTAAATAATTGGTTTAGTACTCGGAGTATTGTTTAACATCAGATGTTGATTTAGATCTAAATTTGGCCAAACCCAAACATTAGTACACAAACACCTGCTCCTGAGCACCTGTGTCGTCAGTAGTTGTGATGATGGATAGTATGTAAGTCATTGAAAGGTTGCCATGTGGAAAGAACAAACCCAAGATAAGCCACCATGTCTAAAACCCACAAAACCTGCTCATGATGCAGGGAGGATGAATTTCCTTTGAAACATCAATTGGACGTGGATGTTCGGTTTTAAAGTGAGGAGACTCTCTGTAAAAGGAAGATCGTGCGGATGTGTGTTGAGAACAAAAAAGCTGGTGTATTATTTGTGTATTGCATACTATTTGAATTGAAATATTACAATATTTAATTTTATCTATATTTGTAAGTACTTCAAAACAAAACATCAACAGGCCTAACAGGAATTCAGTCTTTAACAGAACATAACAACAAAATACATTTGGTTTAGATTAGCATTTATATAAATATTAAGTGCAGACAGTGCTTTTGACCTACTTGGGCTCTCCTGCCTTCATTCCTGGATGCTGTGTGTTTGCATGAGAGTGTGTTCCAGGTGCAGTCTTGAAGGCCATTGGGCAGAGAGGACATTTATAGAATATCTCACAGTGAGAACTCTGGATGTGAGATTTTACAGATGCAACATCAGCGAAGATCACACTACAGTGGATACAGCTGGAGGGAGAAGGAAAAGGATGACATGATTTGTTGATGTATCTGCTATAAGATTCCATTTTTTTGTTGGTCAGTACATGACACAAACTTTTCTTGGTCAATATGCATATTCATTTTCTGTGAAAGAAATGGAATAACCATCTGACATGGAAATGATCTTAACCAGACTGGAATACAATATATTGTCGATTTTAAGTCGATGTTGATTTCTATAACATTGTAATGGATCAGACTCATAATTGAACCGTAATTGGTCAGATACTGGGTTTTCTGTTTTAATGTTTTGTATCTTGGGTGAATTCACATTAATATTATGAGTGTCCAATTTCCCCCCATAAGTTTCATTTTGAATAGTTTCACTTTCCCTTTACAAAGGTTGTCAAGCTGAGACAAATGTGATGTTATAATAACTGTAATTATAAATGACATTTTACTGTGTAAAGGAAGAAAATCGTTCAATTGTCAGGTCTGACTATTGAACAAATTCAGTTCCAACAGAAGACATTTTTTGGAAAGTTAAAAACTACATTTGAGCACAAGAGAAAACTTAAATACAAATAATAAATGTTATGATTTTATTTGGTTAGACTGACCGGTAGCCGACTCTACGGCTGTAATGCAGGCAGTTCTTGGTGACATGTGATTGGAAGTGGACAGAACGGCAGCTGGCGCCACACTCAGGGCAGATGTGAGGAGACTTGTGCTGGTGGATTCGCTCGTGTGACTGAAAGCTGCACTGATTTGGGAGAAGCATTTGGCAGCTGGTGCATGTTTTCTGAAAAGAAAAGAAGAAATAGCATTTTATCATGGCACTGGAAAGATGCACCCAGCATACGAGGGATTTTTCTTGCATAAAGGATCCTGTTATTTATTTTAACGAAAGATCTTGTCAAGCCAAGAAATAGAAGTTCTCGTACTGTGATGTAAAAGTCTAAATGATAAAAATGTATTGAAACAAAGGCTCCCTCCTATTTGAACCTATGTAGCAGTTCACATACAGTATAACATTAACAAACCTGTCCACTGGAATCCACTGCCTGTTGGTAATGCATAGCTAGCGAGCTGCCATCCTGGAATATTTTGTTACACTCCAAGCATTTTAGGCTGTGCCTGCAGACCTTCAATGCATCATCCCCCAATGGCATGGCTGCCACAAGAGGAGCACTGCATGGAGCTGAAATCACTTTAGTGTGGGACCCTTCACTGGCAACTCTTCCTGGGATTTGACTGGTGGGTGCTTGAATTTGGGAGTTGGAGATGATGCCATTTAGGTTGGCTGGGCCTGATAAGGGTGATGGAGTTATCATCTGATCTACAGGGATGGGTTTTAGGATTAGATGTGAGCACTGCATGACCACCCCTTTGTCCTTGTGGCCCCTGGCATGAGACAAGAGTCTGCATTTGTTGTAGAACACTAGACCTTTGGCACAGTGGTTGCACGTGACCTCGATCCGCACACTGCGACGTTCAAAGTGATGTGTCAGGCTCTTCTCAAGAGCAAACGAATCTCCACACTCCAGGCACTTGTAGCCACGTGAGGGTAGAGAGATGCAAGCTAAGGTTGGTGGAGAGAGGTTCGGGACATACACAGGGACTGGGTTTACGCTACTCAGGACTTTATTGAAGGCGTCCACTACAGAGCTTTGAGAGTTGGTAAACACTTGAATAGTGGAGACTTTCTTTGAGGCCCGGCCAGCAAGACTTGTCTGATGCTTGACTTGCTGTGGTTGTTTGGAGGAGGACAGGGCCTGTTTCAGAACACATACAGCAGGAGATATAGTCTGAGGCAGAAGATTGAGGTTACTTAGATGGACTGTTTTTGGCACAAGACTGGAGGCAGGTACCCTTACCGTCTGTTGCTGGATGGCCTTAGCGGCTTTCAGGATGGCACTGCTGGCACTTTGCATTGATGCAGCAGGGATAACAGTTGCTTTGACTGTGGTGTTGTTAGCTAGCTTCAGGTTTATGACTTGGGAACCAGTGGTCTTGACTGCTGAGACAGGCACGAAAGCTGTTGCCACAGGTTTAATAGTAATTTTCTTGGTTATTTCAATTGGCAGAGAGGGCCTTGTAAGAGATGAGAAAATTGCACTGAACTCTGGCACAACTCGGGTGACAGTACGCTTGATCTGCCCCGATGACGTCTTGATTGTTTTGATCCTGACTTTCGGGATGACCGTTGGGGTATCTGTGCTTGAGGCAGGGGAATCTTTACTGCTACCCTCACTCATGGACACAATGGACTCATTAACACGATCCATTTGCTTTCCAGCCTCCTTGGACTCCAGACGTTGAGACTTGAGGACAGTTTCCTTTTGTTCCCCCTCAGGTAAACCTAATTGAGGGGGCTTATCCGACTTGGAACCTTCGAGAGTGCCATTGGTGTTGTTGTTTTGATCAGGTTTTTTGGTTCCTGATTGTGCTGGAAACTCTAGCGATTGATACAGGAGACTTGAGATTTGGGCTTTCTGTCTTAGTCATGGACTTAAAGAATGACTGACCTCCCTGTTTGTCCATAGGGTCATCTACCTCTATTTTATCATTGTCATCAAACTCTTCAGCACTGCTGGGGCTGAGCTGATTGAATGTAGGTGATTGATTGACAACTGGCTGTCCTTCCTTGCTGGGAGTGTTCCATCCATTCTTGGTGTAAAGACTAGCAGGTTGTCCTGAAGGCAAAAAGCCATTATAAAGTGCATTGTCAATGCTAGCAGTATAGTGTTGGGAATGGACCTTTTCATCCGTCTCTGATATGGTTTCATTAGGCCTGCTAGTGTTTTTGTTTCTGATGTTCTTGACAATGACACTAACACCAATGTCATGTGACGGGTTCTGGGACTCATCATCATTGGCATTCACCCCACTACTAGGTTGCTTTAGCTGTCCGTCATGGTCATCGTTAGGGCCAGATTCAATAGCAGCATTGGGATCCACCATGTCCGGGATGTCGAAAGCCGCTAGCAGGTCATCAAAGTCTGGTGTATTCATATCTCCCATGGTCCTAATCCTGTTTTAATGAGGAGATCACCTGGGGAACACAGATGAAATGGTAGAATGATGACTTGTTTTACTACACGTACTGATATAAATTCTTCAAAATACTTTCTTATACAGTATCACATTTAGCAAGGAAAGTCTTTATACCAGTGGCGAACCGTGGCTATCACAACTGGACCTTCTGTAGACACACCCAGCCGCCGCCGCCCCCCCCCCCCACTATCCCCCCACCCCCCTACGCGGCATTATAATGTCCGTCTTTTCACTGAATTGTCGTCTTGAAAAGGGTACTCACAACAATTCCGCAACAACTTAATCTTCACCTGTTGCACTTGTCATTTCAACGTTAAAAACAATAAAACTGAATGAATTGCTTCGTCGCATTCATCTAGATCCTCTGTCTCGAGCCAGTTAACTAGCGGGCCTTCTAGACCCTGGAACCGAGGGAAACTCTGAAAGAATACATGTACAAATCAATATATGATTGGTTGATCAAACTGTCAGTCCAAACGTACGCTCTCATTCAGTGCAACGGCCAGGGCATTCTATCAAGGATGTAGAATACCTTGGTTGAAGGATATTCTACCCAGAGACCCAGAACAAGATCTGATTGGTTGCTTTCTTTTCTAACACAAAACCACTGAAATGCGTAGGGCATGGTCCGAGAAGGACAAACAAATCAACGTAACACTGTAATATTACAGATCAACAACACGGATACGATTCTCATTTATTCATTTTATATACATTTTATTTATGTAATTAAATTGATTTTTTGTTTGTTTTATCTGAGTGTTCCAGGGTATTCTCTGAATACCTTGAAGGCCCTGACGGTTCGCCACTGCTTTATACTGTGTACAGTATATTGTATTCAGAAAAAACTAATATTTCACTGATTTGTCTTAGCCAAAAACCATTAAAGCATATCAAATATCACCATTGTGTTCTATGACAGTTGATCCACTGTGAGCTCATGTTGACAGTTTCTAGTCATTTTCATACCAATGCGTATTAGATTATGGGCTGTAAAACTGGTATCTTTGTTTCTGATCATAGTTTTTCTAAATGGAAAAGGTTTGTATTCTTGTAGATATACATTTTCCAGATAAACTTCATGGACACCTATATTGAATAACATCCCACTAAGTCCATCATTAGTCCTAGGCTTGTTCTCATGGTGATGGGAAATAATCAGGTTATTCATATTCAGTGTGGAATTTTCTTTGGGTTTAAATGTACCAAATTAGTGACGTTTTGCAGGGCAATAATTGTAATTCTCTCAAATTCTGTGGACCAAGGCCCCTCTAATAGGCTTGTGGTTACAATCTGTATTGCTGGAGAAAATAGGACATTTTGGTTGATAAAAGTACAAAATATACAATTTTAGACAGTAAAGGAAATACAACAAACATTCAATAGATCTTCAAAGATATACATTTCATTGCATTTCCTGGATGATACAGTAAGTTAAAGGAGGGGGATGTACATTCCAGTCAGTATAATTGTACATTAGATTTCTGACGATATAATCAATAAAATAAACCGACCTATCCCTATTGACAATACATTATCATTATAATAGCAATTGTGATGGCTAGGAGCATTAATACTATAGTTGAAAAAACATTATTAGAGACAATGGCATTACTTGAGTTAATTACAGGGGTATCTTGTTTATTCTTACTTGGATAGTACCTAGCTATACGCTATTATGTGAGTTTATCAAAAAGGTCCTGTTTAAAATAATAGTGACGTAATACCGTTTTCAGCTTTGGTATATCCCTTTCATATTGTAGACTAAGATGAAATGGTGAGCACTGTCCTTGTTGATATAGCAAATGAAGCTGCTGCGATGTGAGAACAATTCCAGAGTTGATCCGACAATAACATATCATTGCATCGTATCTTATCGTATCGCATCATATCATATCCTATCGTTTAACACAAGTTTAGTTTTAACCCTGCTTTTTTGTTATTTCCATTTTTAACAAAACTAAATAGAATACACTTATTTGACAACATTGTTTTAGGGATATTTTTGTGATTTTGGTAGAAGCCATGATGTAGTTGTCCAGTTCATATTTGCCTATTGTGTGAATTACATTCAGCCTTGTGGTGTCTAAACACTTGCAACAAGTGAACAAGTCTCAGATATTCTGTGGTACAGCCTATGCAATACACCCTTAATCTCTGCTTTCTTGTTTTTCTGGTTACAAATTATACATAAGCAAACTGAGCTATAGTGCTCTCCTGCTACATCTTCAATCAATCTGTGCATCTTGCCAATGCAAAGCTCTTACGGAAAAAAGGTGTCAGACTGACTTCCAATTACTCCCTTTTCTGCGTCATTGTTCTTCCTCGGCAACCACTTGTTGCTCCACACGGGGTAGATTTGACATTTTGATGAAATTAATGTGGGTACTTGGCAAAACATTTCCCCCTTCAATCACTACATGGTCAGCAGTGCTGTAATTGAACAAATTAAATGGGGAGAAAAACAAGTATACTGCAGCAGGCTATCCTATTCCATTGTCTTGGAAAGAGAGGATTCATAGAGTTCTTTTTACATTTATTTTCTAATATATAATCTGGAGGATGATGGTTCTTGTCCAAGTTGTTTGAACAATATCGAAGATTAGTGTACTTTCAGAATATATCAGTGGACTGTCAGTTAGCTGCTTCGGTTGTGAATAATCTCAACAATACTTCAACTGAATTAAGTACTGTATGAATTGTTCATATGACCTTGATGACAGAGAAGAATTCTGATAAGGGCACATGGAAAAGATATAGGGATAATGACTCAAGAAAACACACCATGTTTATTTAGCATAATATCTTATACATTATTGGTCAGTAAAACTTTGGGTTTATGATGGGAAATCAAAGCAGCTGTAGTGCAAGTGTGCTTGAACAGTACATGCAGTTATACCAGTACTGCTCTTTAATCGGGATGCATGTACATCTACACACACAGGGAGACCCACATCTATTTGCCTCGTCTTTGGTTTCACAAAGCAAGAATTCTCAGTTCAATCCAGATGATGGAATGGTTGCATTAATGACAGAGAGAAGGAAAGAAATGCAGTAAGGCGGGAAAATGGCTGCTGAGCTGTGTGAGGCTGCAGCAGAGAGAGTAAGGCCTGCTGGAAAAACACCTAGTTTCAGCCATGACAGCAAGAGCAGTCTGATGTAGAAAGTAAATGGGTAACATACAGACACAAATGAAAACAGAATCAGTTTAACAGACATCATCACCAACTCAAGCCCACACATTGTAAAACTACAATATTGGTAAAGTGAATGTAAAACAACAATGAAACATGCACGGGAATCAGCTACTCCTCACCCTCTTGCCTCCGTCCCTCTCCAGCCACTTGCCAACCCTTTTTTTCCTTCCTTCCTTCCTTCCTTCCTTCCTTCCTTCCTTCCTTCCTTCCTTCCTTCCTTCCTGCAACAAACAGTTACAACACAACTAACCCACAAAATGCCACACACCCCCAACCAGTCTGGAGGTGGGAAAAAAATACCTTCCCGACTAGTAAAGGCCCAGAATTCTGGTTCAGGTTACATCCAGGGATCTGGTGAGTGGTGGTGGGATCCTGCTTAGTCCTTCTGTGCACCACCAGCAGCACACAGACATACAACAGACATATAGATCATGCTCTCGGATGTGTGTGTATGTGAGGCTTCAGGCTGCAGATTGACTAACTCCGAGCCAGCCATGTTCCCAAATCCTCCTGCCCCCCCTCGCTATGAGCCGTGCTGCGCCGACATCCAGCCTGTAGCGAGCAGCAGCAGAGGGTCTCTGTCAGTGCCATGGTTGCAAGTGGCTGAGCAGTGAAGGGCTGCCATGGAGTAGCCTGGGCTATCTCTATCCCTCAGTGGAGCACAGACTGGGCATTGTTCCTGTCAGCCCTCAGTCTGCCTCAAACCGGTTTCATCTGGTTCCGGTCACCCAATATAAAGCCCTGTGCTGCAATACGGTCTCAGAAAACACACAGGCAGAAGCAGTGTGCCCACTTCCTTGGGAACGCTGCACGATTTTACACCAAACTACACATATGTCATAGATTTAATGAAACAACAGCAATATATTTTATAGACAGGGTATTAAAGGACATTAATTCACTGGTTGCTAGCAGTGCTGGAAATGTAGGCCTCAAAAAGACAACCCTGAACAAAGAGATGATGTTTGGGTGAGCACAAGAACATGGAAACAAAGTAAAGAAGATGAGAAATATCATACAATGTAAATAAAAAAATAGGTTACAAGAGGTAATGTTTAAAACAACTGATAGCAGCTGATATTTACCTAAACAAAATGAAAGGAACAAAGAAATATAGGTAACCTTAATGTTAGACAAGGCTCAATCTGGCACCTTGGCCTGTTTCTACCCCAGTGCTTTCACCATAGACACACTGGTAATCACTCTGAAATATAAAGAACCTTCATGCAGCCTACAGCAGCAACAATGTAATATATACATAAGGATTGTAGAAACACCAGATTAGAAAATCTGACGTGGTCAAACGCAGGCCATTTAGGCAACCCTCTCCCCAGATTCCCCTGAAACGCATGCCACACCTGTCAACATATGCCACCACAGAGACACACATAAACATGCACTACATGCATATATAGTTAAATGTGGCATACCCTTGTCAGATTTGTTTCCACTCTGAGAGATATTCAGGGAAAAAATAGTCTTCCTGTAGAGGCCTCAGCACCTGCCTTTACTCAGCCCCATCCTACTCCTCCTCCCCTCCCCCTCTTCACACTCTCCTTCACTGGGTCAGTCCTAGATGTTAGTCCCAGTCCGGGCCTTGTTTTCTCCTGAAGCCCCCACCACCACCACCACCTCTATGGCTGTGCATGAAGGGACGGATGGAGAAAGGGGGCAGTGTTCAGCAGGCGAATCAGGCCTTTTGTCTCTGTCTGAGCAGGGGGGCGAGGGGACTCTCCACTCTGGCTCTGGAGCAGCAGCAGCAGCTGGTGTAGAGGAAGAAGAGAGAGAGTGGGATATGGAGACAGAGGGAGGTGGGGGAGATGGAGAGGAAGAAAAGGAAATGAGCAGGAGAAGATTATAATAAGGGCTTGAAAAAGTACACTACATTTCAGGTGCCATAGCATAGCCATATGATAGGCTGATAACTTGTCTCAATCCTGCACATTTCAGTAACATTATATATTTACAACAGGATGTATGAATCGCAGAGGCCTCTGTTTAGGCACAACTGCTCCATTTGCATGCTGTTTTGGCCAAAGTCAATAAGTCTCATGTCTACTGGACAGTGTTGTAACCTTTGATGCAACAGCATATACATACACACATACACACATGCAAACTAACAATAACAATGATAT
The DNA here is from genome assembly GCA_028583405.1 of Pogonophryne albipinna. Classification (NCBI taxonomy): domain Eukaryota; kingdom Metazoa; phylum Chordata; class Actinopteri; order Perciformes; family Artedidraconidae; genus Pogonophryne; species Pogonophryne albipinna. The sequence goes on from JAPTMU010000680.1 coordinate 26,124, forward strand.
ATGAAAGTAGAGGGTTACATTCCAGTCTGAAAGAATTAACTCCAGAGACACTAATTGGCATAATTGTTTTTCCTACACGTAACTAATCGTAACTCATAACCATGCTATTTCACAAATTCTAATAAGAGCATATTCGCTTATGCATGTTACCCACACAGTACAGCCACAGAAATAACATGAATACAAGGCAATTCAAGAGAAAAATAGAGCATCACATCACACTTCATGTGCCAGATAAAGTGGCAAAGGAAACATGATCAAATCAAGTATTTGATAACCTACCTGCAAGACTGCTGTGAGGCTTTCAGCTGTCTCTGTTTGGCCTGCTACCAGTCCCTGATACATCTGGCAGACATATCAAACACAGCCTGCTGCAGAATACACTTAGCCTTCATTGTATAAAGAATAAAGACAGATTTATTCACCAGACAACACAAATGCATGTTATACACTGCAAGGCAGTTGGATATGTGCATATCATGAAAGTGTGACAGATGCAGTGCATGGGAGGAGGCTGAGGGTGGTGCCTACAAAAATGTAAAACTGTATAAAACAGAAAAAAGAGAATGCATACTGAAATGAAGTGTGTGCTTGCATAAAATAGTATTTTTTAAATTACTAAAAAAGTGAATATTTTCTGATTCTGCAAGTCTCAGATCCTCAGGCATGGGCATCCTGTGTATGGGGCCCTAACTGAGGATGTCATGTACCCTTTAGTTTTTTCTTCTCTTTCCATCTCTTGTGTAACAAAAGTAAAGAAAACCAATATGTTTCCTTAAATCCAGCGCTAACTTCAAGGATTCTGATTGGACAGCTGCCAGGGGGTTTAGTCATAACTGTGACGAGCAGCAAAGACCTCATAATGACAATCTGTCTGTTTTAATTGACACTTCACTGCTGAATGGCCCTTCTTAAAAGGATAATTTTCACGTTTTATGAAGCCGATATTATCACAGGTTTGACGCCACCATCAGAACACTTATTGTATCAAATTACATTCTAAAAGAATGAATTAGAAGAGACGGATGAGATCACTTATTCCTCACTTTGTTGAGAATGTACTAAATTAGCCCCCAGAAACATGAGAATATTTCTATTTTGTGTAATATAATATCATAGAATTATATTACACATTTATAATTTATAGAGCGAATTTATATCAACATGTTATATTATATGTGTTATATACAATTTAAGAAATGTACATGACTCATCATAAAATTACATTTACTGAGTCAATAAGTCACCCCACAGTGCCATCTGCTGTTTCTACTCAACAAATGAAGTTAAATTAGAGGAAAACAGGATTGTGTAGTAATTGTAACATTATCCACTCTTAAGTTTTTTAGTTGTTGTTTTTTTAATTGTGTGTTTTTGAAATTAGTTCCGTGGCCTAAAGTAGGTGATGAAGGGCTGGCAATCATGAGTCATGATTGGTTGTTAGTGAACTCATGAAGAGGTTGAATATTTAACTAACTCCAGAAATCAGTCTTTTTAATAATGTCTGTGCATTATTAAAAAGGTAATTACCTTATAACAGATGTATTGAAGGTGGTAAGAGTATTATCACTAGAACTCCCTGATTTTTCAATATGTATTTCTTTGTATGTTCATATACGCAAAATAAAGCAACATCTTTCTTCTGTTGGCACTTCCTGATACTGGCCTTGGACCATAAGTGACTCATCCTGCTTTGTTAAGGTCATCCTTGGCCAGAAATATTCCCTTTAATATATTTCATATAGGTTGTGTGTGTGGGGGGTTTTGACATGACAATACCCAGAGGAAGTCTCCAACCTTTTCAACACAAAATGTTACTTACCTGTGTGGACTCCTTATCTGTCCGCATCTATTCTCCTCCTGCAGCAATCTGTCTGTCAATACCGTCATGAAAGGGATCAGTCAAGTAAGAGAATTTCACACAGGCACATGCGTGGGCTCCTCTGTGTTTGAGGACAGCTTAATTCACACTGTTGACCTTTCCAGGGGGATAAATACACTGTAATAAACTGCATCGATAAAGGATGTGGACTACGCATAACGAGCTGGCATATGCTACTGTACATTGTCAAATTCTTGTAACTGAGCACAAGGCAGCAACAATATGCATCATCACCCTTCAGGATCTGTGTTCCTCCAAAATCTTTGTTGATGTATTTTTTTTTTTAAACTTCTGCATCATTTCCTCTGCTCAGGAAATAAGGTGGTGTTTAGAAAACTGTATGAGTGCATTTGGTAATTGCATGTTATTTGTACTTGAATTGAATAATCAATTTATTCGGCCTATTACTTCTACTCCCCCTTTATTTCAGAGACAATTATTGTACTTACTCCAGAAATCCAACAACATTGTGAAATGGGGACCTTCTGCATGATGAGTAGTTTTCATTCTTTTATTTGGTGATAGTACTATTTTTCTTTTGTAAAATGTCGAGTGGACACATAATGTTATAGATTACTTTTACACTTTGGCATAACCAGTGGTGGATATGAACTAAGTACATTTAGCCAATGTGCTGAAAGAGATAATTAATGGATTTTGTATTCCAGATCTATAAAGTTGGGAGACACATTTAGCCAATACAATTCAAGTCAAAATGAAAAAGATTATCCTCTAAACAAGAACAACAACATCAGTTGTAGCAGAACATAATGATGACTGTATGTCTGGGTTCAAGGGAGGGATCTTTAATGTGTTGTCCTAAAGTAGACAATGTATTTTGTTTTATGGTAGGATCTGATGAAACTAAACACAAGGCAAAAGTACAAGTCAGGCTCAATTAACATTGGATCCTACACCCATGTTTCAAACCTGTTAGATCTTCACTACCTAATAAATGCTCCTTTTGTAACACAGGCTTTCTGTTGGAGATATTAAC
>JAPTMU010000681.1:0-28931 GCA_028583405.1 Pogonophryne albipinna
TATTACATTTTGGAAGTAACTTGCCCAACACTGCAGATGATCTAGTCATCTCGATGCTGCTTTCGGGCTGTGAATAGACAACTTGTGTTTTACTTTTAGGCTGTCTGAAGTTATGGACAGCTATCAAAGCTACTATACATCACATTAAGGTATTGTGCCCCGCTGGACTTACGTTTCTGTGGTTGACCGTTACTGTGACATATCAGTATAGCCACGGAAGATAGTTTGTGTGATTCATTCCCATGCATCAAGGTTATTTTCATGTAGCCTATGTAATTGTTTTTCCTGCACAGTGTAGAGTCTTGTTGTGATGAGAGGGGTACAGGTATTTCATAAATAAAACGTGCTCCCTGGAGAATAGCTACTGCATTTATATCACAATTTAATCGGAGCTGATCACAACTTGTCAGTCATCTCGATGAGCGTTCGGGCTGTGAATAAACGACTTGTGTTTTACTTTTAGGCTGTCTGAAGGTATGGACAGCTATCAAAGCTACTATACATCACATTAAGAACGATGTACAAATGAAAGTCGGACACAAATATATAATTTAAATGATTTATTCAAGTTTCCCGACCAATCAGAGCACACTCCCGACCAATCAGAGCACACTCTGTGCTCACAGGGAGGGTGGGGGCTGGAGCTATTGGAGCTACAACGAGCCGTTAAAGGTAGAGAGTGAAATTCAGTGAATACACGTAGTTTACAGAGATGCTGTTTGAGAAACCAATGTGAGTTGCGTTTATCTTTACCCATGGATGCACAATAAGAACGGACCCATATCGTCTTACTGCCACCCCACGGAGCTGTAATAATGGATATATTGCACATGTTTGCTGTAATTCATTATCATACTACATGGGCTGTATGATTAAATCTTGTACCGTAAATGTTGTATTAAATAAAGTTAATATTACTTATTATTATAAGTATATATAGGCCTATATATATATATATATACATACAGTGCAATCATTCTTTCATGCTAAATGAAGCTCTGTTGGATATCACTAGATCCTGTTACAGCGTAATATAAGTACATAACGATTGATGTGTACATTAGCATAATTAACTGCCGCCTCGTTAATATCAAATCCATCCATGCTGTCATGAACGTGCGGTGCTGTTACGTGTACGCAAATTGACGTGCTTGATGTGAACGAGCATTTTGGTTAAAGTTGCGCATGCGCTATGAGCGCACATACGGGTACTTCTCAGGCATGCCGGGTAATCTGTGACGTTTCACTCTCTCAAAAGTTGGGCCATTTTATCATCATGCGCTAATGAGCAACTCTCATAGGAATGAATGAGGCCCCGCCTCCCACGCTGTATCCAGTTCTTATTATACATCCATGCATTCTACCCATAGACAGCAGTAGTGATGGGAAGTGAAACATCACTCAAACCATGTTCATCCCTCTTTCTACTAGGATCATAGCTATGTCTTGCCTGCTTCTCCTACTGCTCTTAAGGCCAGACTCAATTAAGCTTTAGCAAGAGTGGAGAGTCTCGAACGAGAGAGGAAGAATGCCATGGCTAGAGAAAAGAGGGCAAAGACCACAGTGAGGAGTCTTTTGAGGGATTTGAGGGAAAAGAACCTCATTAATGAAGAACTCAAAGAGAGGCTTGATTTCTACTCAGGTAAGATTAAATTAGCACTTTGAAATGCATGTACATCTTATTCTTACACTCTTTATTAAACTCCTTTGTTATTATATGAAGGGGTCTTATTAATTTGTTCTCATACAATTTCAGATCTTCAAATAGACTTCAAGGCAAAGCAGGGCCATGAGTACTCAAACGACCACAGAGAGTTTGCCCTCACACTCCATCTACATGGTCCAAAGGCATACAAATACCTCAGAGAGACTACAAATCTTCCCCTCCCTCATCCACATACATTACAAAGGTAGTCTTAATGTTGTTCAATTTCATTTTTGGAAATTACGGTTGCAAATACGTTAAATAGCTACTTCTCAATTTTTTTACAGGTGGCTGTGTTCGGTGGATGGCAAGCCTGGCCTGAACAAGATGATGCTGGATATGCTGGAGAGAAGATGCCAGGAAGACCAGGCTAAATATGGATGTGTTGCACTCATGTTGGATGCCATGGCCATCAGAAAACATGTGCAATATAATCCACATAACCAGTCAATGTCTGGTTTTGTAGACATGGGTGATGGAAACAATGAGACCGATGTTGCTACTGAGGCTCTTGTGTTCATGGTGGTTGGCCTACAAGGACATTGGAAGGCTCCCATTGCATATTACCTGACGAAGTCTCTGTCACCTGAAACACAAAGGGTCCTTCTCAGTCATGCTTTGGAGGAGCTGCATGCACGGGGCATTCGGGTGGTATCTGTCACGATGGATGGGCATGCCTCCAACGTCACCATGTGCAACCAACTTGGGTGTGAGCTGAAGGGAAACCCACAGGAGCCACTTAAAACCAGTTTCCCGCATCCCTCGACTGGTGACAAAGTATTTGTAATGATGGATGCATGCCACATGCTGAAGTTGGCACGTAATATGTTGCAGGTAAATGATGATTGTTGTAGACCTATTTGTACAAGTTATGTCTCTGCTGCTAAAAGTTGTATCTAAATATTGTTGTCTGTTCATTTGCACAGTTATGGCTGGACGTGATGATCAACATTTTTCTGTTTGTACTTGTTTGAGCAGTGACTGAATCTTTCTCTGCAGGCATACAGTCCAATTGCAACGACCACCGGACAGATCAAGTGGAGGTTCATCAATCATCTCAATGATGTGCAAAAAAAAGACGGACTGCATGCTGCCAATAAAATCACAGACAAACATGTCTACTTTGAGAACCACAAGATGAGGGTGTCCCTGGCTGCACAAACACTGAGTCGCTCCGTGTCAGTTGCTCTCCGCACAATGAGGGATCTTAGGTACTCTCAGTTTAAAGACTGTGAGGCAACGGCAGAATTCATTGAGGTAAACAGTTAGTGATTATAGAACCAAGTACGTGTTTTTTTTTTTAAATAATTGATCAAAATGTGATTTGAGCATCAGGAACAATTTGTTGATAATTCTCTAAGTTCAACATGCAAATATTTTCATGAACCGTGATATTGCATATTCATAAATACAAAAGTTTGTATATAACCTTACACATACCTTCACAAATGTTAGAGTGGTAAAGCTCGGTGTGAAATTTGCTGTAGCACAAAGCAGGCCTATGGAGAGAAGGAAGTCAAGCAAATACTAAGTTTGCATGTTGAACATACAGTTTAGAAATAAGTACTCTGTTCTCTTTATATCTTGAATAGATGAGTATTGATTACAACTATCTGATACCTAATGAAACACTGTAATGATAGTGATTTAGATGCTGATATTTCTTTATAGATTATTGACAGGCTGTTTGACACAATGAATGGACGCAATCCTCGTGCCAAAGGATTCAAATCTCACTTGGGTGCTTTGAATTGGATAGAGAGGAAAGCATTTTTGTCAAGAGCCAGGGAGTACTTGCTCACTTTGGTGACAAAAGATGGAACACCACTTCACCGATCTAAGAGGTCTATTAAAATAGTGCTTGTTATTCATGCGTGAAAAGTTCACGACATGAGTTCAACGATACTCTGTTCCGTTATGCATCGAGTTCATAAGATGCTCTGTTCTCTACATCAGGTTCATATGATGCTACTGTTACAATGTTTTTTCCTTTAGTTTTGTCTGCTAACATGATGCTCTTTTATTTCAATGTTTTTCTGTGTTCAGTTTTGTTTGTTGGAATGATCTTGTATTCAGTGTTTTTGAGGTCCCAGATGCTTCGAATGGTACGTATTACACAACATCAAGCACATGTAGGTGTCAAAATGGTATGTATTGCATGTGTTCTTGCATGTGTTCTTGTTCTCAAATTATCCCAGTTCTGCAATTACATTGTTCCTAGTTAGCTAAGTGTCCTACAAGTATACTGTATATGTTTTGCCATGATCAGAGTAATAAAATGTTTTTCTTTTGCAGGTACTTGTCAGTCATCGGATTTGTCATTAACATCGACACGTTGATGCTGATGATTCCTGAACTGCTCCAAGTTCAGCGGTATGTCCTCACCTACAGGTTCAGCCAGGATCACTTGGAGCTCCTATTTAATTCCATCAGAGCGTCAGGTAGGGTTGATGTTCTTTTAATTGCAATAAATTCTGAAAATGACTTATGAGTAATGTATGTATTGTGTGCAACTCGCATAATTGATATTGTACGATCAATTTAGTCGCTCGCGTAGCGAGCGATAACCATGCAAAACCCACAAAAAACAGTGAAAACATGGGGCAAAAGCCCATTAAAAGTGGTCTAAATCATGTCAGTTGGTAGCCCATGCCACTACAGTGAGGTGGGCTAATGTTAAATAGCACATTATTGAGATCGGACCGATTATTCATTATTATTAGGGTCTGAGACCTAGGTCGGCGAAGACCCTATTGAAATCGGTCGCGCAGCGACCGATAAACCTGCGAAAAACACCCAAAAACAGGGAAAACGACCGGCAAAAGCACAGAAAAGGTTCGGAAATCATGACGGCTGATAGGCTGCGTGAGCCCAGTCACGTGGGCTCCGCCCACGTGACTGCAACTCGCATAATTGATATCGTACGATCAATTTAGTCGCTCGCGTAGCGAGCGATAACCATGCAAAACCCACAAAAAACAGTGAAAACGGTGTCGCTGTAAATCCAATGGACACGGTCCCATCGTCCCCCAATCTTCACTTTTATATCACTGGTCCATGCCTCAACAGCTCAACGTGAAATCTGAGATCTCACCGTATGCCGTTTCCATGGCAACGCATCCTTCGCCAAAAAGTACGATGTTGTTGTAATTCAATGGAAAATCGTCCAAACCGCACCAGACTTCAGACTATCATTAATGGTCCGGCCCTCAACAGCTCTATGCCAATTATGGGATGTCATCATATGCCGTTGCCATGGTAACGCATCCCTCGCCATAAAACCTGGTGTTGTCGTAATTCAATGGAAAATCGTCCAAACCGCACCAGAGTTCAGACTATCATTAATGGTCCGGCCCTCAACAGCTCTACGTGAAATCTAAAATCTCACCGTATGCCGTTGCCATGGAAACGCATCCTTCGCCAAAAAATACGATGTTGTTGTAATTCAATGGAAAATCGTCTAAACAGCACCAGACTTCAGACTATCATTAATGGTCCGGCCCTCAACAGCTCTATGCCAATTATGGGATGTCATCATATGCCGTTTCCATGGCAACAGATCCCTCGCCATGAAACACGGTGTCGCTGTTACTCCTATGAAAATGGTCCAAACGGCACCAGACCTCAGATGATGGCTAATGGTCGGGCCCTCAACAGCTCTACGCCAATTATGGGATGTCATCTTATGCCATTTCCATGGCAACGCATCCCTCGCCATGAAACACGGTGTTGTCCTAATTCAATGGAAAATGGTCCAAACTGCACCAGACTTCAGATGAAAGTCAATGGTCCGGCCCTCAACAGCTCTACGCCAATTATGGGATGTCATCATATGCCGTTGCCATGGCAACACATCCCTCGCCATAAAACACACTGTTGTCGTAAGTCAATGGAAAATGGTCCAAACTGCACCAGACTTCAGACTATCATTAATGGTCCGGCCCTCAACAGCTCTGTCAATTAAGGGATGTCATCATATGCCGTTGCCATGGAAACGCATCCTTCGCCAAAAAATACAATGTTGTTGTAATTCTATGGAAAATCGTCCAAACGTCACCAGATTTCATATGATGGCTAATGGTCCGGCCCTCAACACCTCAATATGCCCAAAAGCTGTTGCCATGGCAACACATTCCTCGCCGTTAAGCACCATATTGCTATAAGTCCTGTGTAAATGGTCAAAAACTGTTCAAACTGTACATGTGTGCTAACCGTCAAGCCCTCGAGACATATATGTGTCAGTTTTGAGATTTTGTCAAATGTCGTTGCTATGGTAACAAAATGGTCGCCGTGAAACACGGTTTTCTCATAACTCCAGTTAACATGCTCCAAACGGCACAACACTTCACAGGTTTGATAACGATGCAGCCTTCAACACATCTAAGCATATTATGGGGTGTCATCAAATGCCGTTGCCATGTCGACAGATCACCCGCCATGAAACACAATGTTTGTGTTACTGCTGTAACTAAAAAACATTGTCCGATCGGCCTGAAACTTCCCACGTTTACCAACGGCCGAGTCCTCGAGACACCTAGACACGTCGACGTGCGGACAACAGCCTGCGGAACGTCGAAGACCCGCTCAACGCTGCTTGCAGCTTTAATTAGGGTCTGAGACCTAGGTCGGCGAAGACCCTATTGAAATCGGTCGCGCAGCGACCGATAAACCTGCGAAAAACACCCAAAAACAGGGAAAACGACCGGCAAAAGCACAGAAAAGGTTCGGAAATCATGACGGCTGATAGGCCGCGTGACTGCAACTCGCATAATTGATATCGTACGATCAATTTAGTCGCTCGCGTAGCGAGCGATAACCATGCAAAACCCACAAAAAACAGTGAAAACATGGGGCAAAAGCCCATTAAAAGTGGCCTAAATCATGTCAGTTGGTAGCCCATGCCACTACAGTGAGGTGGGCTAATGTTAAAGAGCACATTATTGAGATCGGACCGATTATTCATTATTATTATTAGGGTCTGAGACCTAGGTCGGCGAAGACCCTATTGAAATCGGTCGCGCAGCGACCGATAAACCTGCGAAAAACACCCAAAAACAGGGAAAACGACCGGCAAAAGCACAGAAAAGGTTCGGAAATCATGACGGCTGATAGGCCGCGTGAGCCCAGTCACGTGGGCGGAGCCCACGTGACTGGGCGGAGCCCACGTGACTGCAACTCGCATAATTGATATCGTACGATCAATTTAGTCGCTCGCATAGCGAGCGATAACCATGCAAAACCCACAAAAAACAGTGAAAACATGGGGCAAAAGCCCATTAAAAGTGGCCTAAATCATGGCAGTTGGTAGCCCATGCCACTACAGTGAGGTGGGCTAATGTTAAATAGCACATTATTGAGATCGGACCGATTATTCATTATTATTATTATTATTATGATTATTATTTGAACTTTTGGAACGCACTTTTGACCCCCGCAACATATGTGAAAACTCACCAAATTTTGCACGCGCGTCAGAAGTTGCGCAACTTGAGATATGTAATTGGTTCCGGAACTTTGCGTCAAAAATTGCGTAGGCCACGCCCACTTCCGTTTTTAACGTTAACTCCCCCTACTTTAACTTTCACGTAAACGAACGAAACTCATGATAGTTAACACTACAGCCCTGAACAGCTCCAGGTAAAATCTGATGTTACTTAATTTGGCGTTACCATGGCGACGGATCCTTCGCCATAAACAACGGTGTCGCTGTAAATCCAATGGACACGGTCCCATCGTCCCCCAATCTTCACTTTTATATCACTGGTCCATGCCTCAACAGCTCAACGTGAAATCTGAGATCTCACCGTATGCCGTTTCCATGGCAACGCATCCTTCGCCAAAAAATACGATGTTGTTGTAATTCAATGGAAAATCGTCCAAACCGCACCAGACTTCAGACTATCATTAATGGTCCGGCCCTCAACAGCTCAATGTTAATTATGGGATGTCATCATATGCCGTTGCCATGGTAACGCATCCCTCGCCAAAAAACTGGTGTTGTCGTAATTCCATGGAAAATCGTCCAAACCGCACCAGACTTCAGACTATCATTAATGGTCCGGCCCTCAACAGCTCTACGCCAATTATGGGATGTCATCATATGCCGTTTCCATGGCAACGCATGCCTCGCCATAAAACCTGGTGTTGTCGTAATTCCATGGAAAATCGTCCAAACTGCACCAGACTTCACATGACAGTTAATGGTCCGGCCCTCAACAGCTCTATGCCAATTATGGGATGTGTTCATATGCCGTTGCCATGGTAACGCATCCCTCGCCAAAAAACCTGGTGTTGTCGTAATTCAATGGAAAATCGTCCAAACGGCACCAGACTTCAGACTATCATTGATGGTCCGGCCCTCAACAGCTCTTTGCCAATTATGGGATGTCCTCATATGCCGTTGCCATGGTAACGCATCCCTCGCCAAAAAACCTTGTGTTGTCGTAATTCTATGGAAAATGGTCCAAACTGCACCAGACTTCACATGACAGTTAATGGTCCGGCCCTCAACAGCTCTATGTCAATTATGGGATGTCATCATATGCCGTTGCCATGGTAACGCATCCCTCGCCAAAAAAACTGGTGTTGTTGTAATTCAATGGAAAATCGTCCAAACGGCACCAGACTTCATATGACAGTTAATGGTCCAGCCCTCAACAGCTCTACGCCAATTATGGGATGTCATCATATGCCGTTTCCATGGCAACGCATGCCTCGGCATAAAACACAATGTTGTCTTAAGTCAATGGAAAATGGTCCAAACTGCACCAGACTTCACATGACAGTTAATGGTCCAGCCCTCAACAGCTCTACGCCAATTATGGGATGTCATCATATGCCGTTTCCATGGCAACGCGTCCCTCGCCAAATAATACCATGTTTTTGTAATTCTATGGAAAATCGTCAAAACGGCACCAGACTTCATATGATGGCTCCTACTCCGGCCCTCAACAGCTCTATGTCAATTATGGGATGTCATCATATGCCGTTGCCATGGCGACAGATCCCTCGCCATGAAACCTGGTGTTGTCGTAATTCTATGGAAAATCGTCCAAACGGCCCCAGACTTCATATGATGGCTAATGGTCCGGCCCTCAACAGCTCTATGCCAATTATGGGATGTCATCATATGCCGTTTCCATGGCAACGCATGCCTCGCCATAAAACACAATGTTGTCTTAAGTCAATGGAAAATGGTCCAAACTGCACCACACTTCACATGACAGTTAATGTTCCGGCCCTCAACAGCTCTATGCCAATTATGGGATGTCATCATATGCCGTTGCCATGGTAACGCATCCCTCGCCATAAAACCTGGTGTTGTCGTAATTCAATGGAAAATCGTCCAAACCCCACAGAGTTCAGACTATCATTAATGGTCCGGCCCTCAACAGCTCTACGTGAAATCTAAAATCTCACCGTATGCCGTTGCCATGGAAACGCATCCTTCGCCAAAAAATACGATGTTGTTGTAATTCAATGGAAAATCGTCTAAACAGCACCAGACTTCAGACTATCATTAATGGTCCGGCCCTCAACAGCTCTATGCCAATTATGGGATGTCATCATATGCCGTTTCCATGGCAACAGATCCCTCGCCATGAAACACGGTGTCGCTGTTACTCCTATGAAAATGGTCCAAACGGCACCAGACCTCAGATGATGGCTAATGGTCGGGCCCTCAACAGCTCTACGCCAATTATGGGATGTCATCTTATGCCATTTCCATGGCAACGCATCCCTCGCCATGAAACACGGTGTTGTCCTAATTCATTGGAAAATGGTCCAAACTGCACCAGACTTCAGATGACAGTCAATGGTCCGGCCCTCAACAGCTCTACGCCAATTATGGGATGTCATCATATGCCGTTGCCATGGCAACACATCCCTCGCCATAAAACACACTGTTGTCGTAAGTCAATGGAAAATGGTCCAAACTGCACCAGACTTCAGACTATCATTAAAGGTCCGGCCCTCAACAGCTCTATGCCAATTATGGGATGTCATCATATGCCGTTTCCATGGCAACAGATCCCTCGCCATGAAACACGGTGTCGCTGTTACTCCTATGAAAATGGTCCAAACGGCACCAGACCTCAGATGATGGCTAATGGTCGGGCCCTCAACAGCTCTACGCCAATTATGGGATGTCATCTTATGCCATTTCCATGGCAACGCATCCCTCGCCATGAAACACGGTGTTGTCCTAATTCAATGGAAAATGGTCCAAACTGCACCAGACTTCAGATGACAGTCAATGGTCCGGCCCTCAACAGCTCTACGCCAATTATGGGATGTCATCATATGCCGTTGCCATGGCAACACATCCCTCGCCAAAAAACCTGGTGTTGTTGTAATTCAATGGGAAATCGTCTAAACTGCACCACACTTTAGATGACAGTTCATGGTCTGGCCCTCAACAGCTCTATGTCAATTAGGGGATGTCCTCATATGCCGTTGCCATGGTAACGCATCCCTCGCCAAAAAACCTGGTGTTGTCGTAAGTCAATGGAAAATGGTCCAAACTGCACCAGACTTCAGATGACAGTCAATGGTCCGGCCCTCAACAGCTCTACGCCAATTATGGGATGTCATCATATGCCGTTGCCATGGCAACACATCCCTCGCCAAAAAACCTGGTGTTGTTGTAATTCAATGGGAAATCGTCTAAACTGCACCACACTTTAGATGACAGTTCATGGTCTGGCCCTCAACAGCTCTATGTCAATTAGGGGATGTCCTCATATGCCGTTGCCATGGTAACGCATCCCTCGCCAAAAAACCTGGTGTTGTCGTAAGTCAATGGAAAATGGTCCAAACTGCACCAGACTTCAGACTATCATTAATGGTCCGGCCCTCAACACAACTAAGCATATTATGGGGTGTCATCAAATGCCGTTGCCATGGCGACAGATCCCTCGCCATCAAACACAATGTTTGTATTACTGCTGTAACTCAAAGACATTGTCCTATCGGCCTGAAACTTCCCACGTTTTACAACGGCCGAGTCCTCGAGACACCTAGACACGTCGACGTGCGGACAACAGCCTGCGGAACGTCGAAGACCCGCTCAACGCTGCTTGCAGCTTTAATTATTATTATGATTATTATTTGAACTTTTGGAACGCACTTTTGACCCCCGCAACATATGTGAAAACTCACCAAATTTTGCACGCGCGTCAGAAGTTGCGCAACTTGAGATATGTAATTGGTTCCGGAACTTTGCGTCAAAAATTGCGTAGGCCACGCCCACTTCCGTTTTTAACGTTAACTCCCCCTACTTTAACTTTCACGTAAACGAACGAAACTCGCTACGCATATCTAGGGTGCGGAGACGAACCAAAAAGCCTCTTAACGTACAGGAAGTCGGCCATTTTGAATTTTATGTCGGAAAAACGCGATTTATCGCGTTTTTCGTCCTCCGCGCAAAATCTATCTTGTCCTAGGGACTTTATCCGTACGGCTCGAAATTCGTCGGGTAGCTTCACGAGACATGGGCAATTTAAAGTTATCACGGAAGTTTTTTTCTTTCGCACGGCGGAGCCGTTATTTGGCGCCAAAGTTCGCGTTCGCTCGATGCTAGGCGGTCCCTCGCCATGGAACACGATGATGTCATAACTCAAACTGACATACTCAGAACGCCACCAAACTTCACATGATGGTTAACACTACAGCCCTGAACAGCTCCAGGTAAAATCTGATGTTACTTAATTTGGCGTTACCATGGCGATGGATCCTTCGCCATAAACAACGGTGTCACTGTAAATCCAATGGACACGGTCTCATCGTCCCCCAATCTTCACTTTTATATCACTGGTCCATGCCTCAACAGCTCAACGTGAAATCTGAGATCTCACCGTATGCCGTTTCCATGGCAACGCATCCTTCGCCAAAAAATACGATGTTGTTGTAATTCTATGGAAAATCGTCCAAACCGCACCAGACTTCAGACTATCATTAATGGTCCGGCCCTCAACAGCTCTATGTTAATTATGGGATGTCATCATATGCCGTTGCCATGGTAACGCATCCCTCGCCAAAAAACTGGTGTTGTCGTAATTCCATGGAAAATCGTCCAAACCGCACCAGACTTCAGACTATCATTAATGGTCCGGCCCTCAACAGCTCTATGCCAATTATGGGATGTCATCATATGCCGTTTCCATGGCAACGCATGCCTCGCCATAAAACCTGGTGTTGTCGTAATTCAATGGAAAATCGTCCAAACCGCACCAGAGTTCAGACTATCATTAATGGTCCGGCCCTCAACAGCTCTACGTGAAATCTAAAATCTCACCGTATGCCGTTGCCATGGAAACGCATCCTTCACCAAAAAATACGATGTTGTTGTAATTCTATGGAAAATCGTCGAAACAGCACCAGACTTCAGACTATCATTAATGGTCCGGCCCTCAACAGCTCTATGTCAATTATGGGATGTCATCATATGCCGTTTCCATGGCAACAGATCCCTCGCCATGAAACACGGTGTCGCTGTTACTCCTTTGAAAATGGTCCAAACGGCACCAGACCTCAGATGATGGCTAATGGTCGGGCCCTCAACAGCTCTACGCCAATTATGGGATGTCAACATATGCCGTTTCCATGGCAACGCATCCTTCGCCAAAAAATACGATGTTGTTGTAATTCAATGGAAAATCGTCCAAACACCACCAGACTTCACATGACAGTTAATGGTCCGGCCCTCAACAGCTCTATGTCAATTATGGGATGTCAACATATGCCGTTGCCATGGTAACGCATCCCTCGCCAAAAAACCTGGTGTTGTCGTAATTCCATGGAAAATCGTCCAAACAGCACCAGACTTCAGACTATCATTGATGGTCCGGCCCTCAACAGCTCTATGTCAATTATGGGATGTCCTCATATGCCGTTGCCATGGTAACGCATCCCTCGCCAAAAAACCTGGTGTTGTCGTAATTCAATGGAAAATGGTCCAAACTGCACTAGACTTCACATGACAGTTAATGGTCCGGCCCTCAACAGCTCTATGCCAATTATGGGATGTCATCATATGCCGTTGCCATGGCGACAGATCCCTCGCCATGAACCATGGTGTTGTTGTAATTCAATGGGAAATCCTCCAAACGGCACCAGACTTCAGACTATCATTAATGGTCCGGCCCTCAACAGCTCTACGCCAATTATGGGATGTCATCATATGCCGTTGCCATGGTAACGCATCCCTCGCCAAAAAACCTGGTGTTGTCGTAATTCAATGGAAAATCGTCCAAACCGCACCAGAGTTCAGACTATCATTAATGGTCCGGCCCTCAACAGCTCTATGCCAATTATGGGATGTCATCATATGCCGTTTCCATGGCAACGCATGCCTCGCCATAAAACACAATGTTGTCTTAAGTCAATGGAAAATGGTCCAAACTGCACCAGACTTCACATGACAGTTAATGGTCCGGCCCTCAACAGCTCTACGCCAATTATGGGATGTCATCATATGCCGTTGCCATGGCAACGTATCCCTCGCCAAAAAACCTGGTGTTGTCGTATTTCTATGGAAAATCGTCCAAACAGCACCAGACTTCAGACTATCATTAATGGTCCGGCCCTCAACAGCTCTATGTCAATTATGGGATGTCATCATATGCCGTTGCCATGGTAACACACCCCTCGCCATGAAACACGGTGTTGTCCTAACTCAATGGAAAAACGTCCAAACGTCACCAGATTTCATATGATGGCTAATGGTCCGGCCCTCAACACCTCAATATGCCCAAAAGCTGTTGCCATGGCAACACACCCCTCGCCGTTAAGCACGATATTGCTATAAGTCCTGTGTAAATGGTCAAAAACTGTTCAAACTGTACATGTGTGCTAACCGTCAAGCCCTCGAGACATATATGTGTCAGTTTGAGATTTCGTCAAATGTCGTTGCTATGGTAACAAAATGGTCGCCGTGAAACACGGTTTTCTCATAACTCCAGTTAACATGCTCCAAACGGCACAAAACTTCACAGGTTTTATAACGATGCAGCCCTCAACACAACTAAGCATATTATGGGGTGTCATGAAATTCCGTTGCCATGGCGACAGATCACTTGCCATCAAACACAATGTTTATGATACTGCTGTAACTCCCATGTAACTTGTCTGATCGGCCTGAATCTACCCACGTTTGCCAACGGCCGACTCTTCGAGACACCTAGACACACACGTCGATGTGCGGACAACAGCCTGCGGAACGTCGAAGACCCGCTCAACGCTGCTTGCAGCTTTAATTAGGGTCTGAGACCTAGGTCGGCGAAGACCCTATTGAAATTGGTCGCGCAGCGACCGATAAACCTGCCAAAAACCCACAAAAACAGGGAAAACGACCGGCAAAAGCACAGAAAAGGTTCGGAAATCATGACGGCTGATAGGCCGCGTGAGCCCAGTCACGTGGGCGGAGCCCACGTGACTGCAACTCGCATAATTGATATCGTACGATCAATTTAGTCGCTCGCATAGCGAGCGATAACCATACAAAACCCACAAAAAACAGTGAAAACATGGGGCAAAAGCCCATTAAAAGTGGCCTAAATCATGTCAGTTGGTAGCCCATGCCACTACAGTGAGGTGGGCTAATGTTAAATAGCACATTATTGAGATCGGACCGATTATTCATTATTATTATTATGATTATTATTTGAACTTTTGGAACGCACTTTTGACCCCCGCAACATATGTGAAAACTCACCAAATTTTGCACGCGCGTCAGAAGTTGCGCAACTTGAGATATGTAATTGGTTCCGGAACTTTGCGTCAAAAATTGCGTAGGCCACGCCCACTTCCGTTTTTAACGTTAACTCCCCCTACTTTAACTTTCACGTAAACAAACGAAACTCGCTACGCATATCTAGGGTGCGGAGACGAACCAAAAAGCCTCTTGGAGGGGTATAAAATAACGTACAGGAAGTCGGCCATTTTGAATTTTATGTCGGACCCTTTATGTTTATGTTCGTCCTCCGCGCAAAATCTATCTTGTCCTAGGGACTTTATCCGTACGGCTCGAAATTCGTCGGGTAGCTTCACGAGACATGGGCAATTTAAAGTTATCACGGAAGTTTTTTTCTTTCGCACGGCGGAGCCGTTATTTGGCGCCAAAGTTCGCGTTCGCTCGATGCTAGGCGGTCCCTCGCCATGGAACACGATGATGTCATAACTCAAACTGACATACTCAGAACGCCACCAAACTTCACATGATGGTTAACACTACAGCCCTAAACAGCTCTAGGTCAAATCTGATGTTACTTAATTTGGCGTTACCATGGCGACGGATCCTTCGCCATAAACAACGGTGTCGCTGTAAATCCAATGGACACGGTCCCATCGTCCCCCAATCTTCACTTTTATATCACTGGTCCATGCCTCAACAGCTCAACGTGAAATCTGAGATCTCACCGTATGCCGTTTCCATGGCAACGCATCCTTCGCCAAAAAGTACGATGTTGTTGTAATTCAATGGAAAATCGTCCAAACCGCACCAGACTTCAGACTATCATTAATGGTCCGGCCCTCAACAGCTCTATGTTAATTATGGGATGTCATCATATGCCGTTGCCATGGTAACGCATCCCTCGCCAAAAAACTGGTGTTGTCGTAATTCCATGGAAAATCGTCCAAACCGCACCAGACTTCAGACTATCATTAATGGTCCGGCCCTCAACAGCTCTATGCCAATTATGGGATGTCATCATATGCCGTTGCCATGGTAACGCATCCCTCGCCATAAAACCTGGTGTTGTCGTATTTCTATGGAAAATCGTCCAAACCTCACCAGACTTCAGACTATCATTAATGGTCCGGCCCTCAACAGCTCTATGTCCATTATGGGATGTCATCATATGCCGTTGCCAGGGTAACGCATCCCTCGCCAAAAAACCTGGTGTTGTCGTAATTCAATGGAAAATCGTCCAAACGGCACCAGACTTCAGACTATCATTGATGGTCCGGCCCTCAACAGCTCTTTGCCAATTATGGGATGTCATCATATGCCGTTGCCATGGCAACGCATGCCTCACCATAAAACACAATGTTGTCTTAAGTCAATGGAAAATGGTCCAAACTGCACCAGACTTCACATGACAGTTAATGGTCCGGCCCTCAACAGCTCTATGCCAATTATGGGATGTCATCATATGCCGTTGCCATGGTAACGCATCCCTCGCCATAAAACCTGGTGTTGTCGTAATTCAATGGAAAATCGTCCAAACCGCACCAGAGTTCAGACTATCATTAATGGTCCGGCCATCAACAGCTCTATGCCAATTATGGGATGTCATCATATGCCGTTTCCATGGCAACGCATGCCTCGCCATAAAACCTGGTGTTGTCGTAATTCAATGGAAAATCGTCCAAACGGCACCAGACTTCATGTGATGGCTAATGGTCCGGCCCTCAACAGCTCTATGCCAATTATGGGATGTCATCATATGCCGTTTCCATGGCAACAGATCCCTCGCCATGAAACACGGTGTCGCTGTTACTCCTATGAAAATGGTCCAAACGGCACCAGACCTCAGATGATGGCTAATGGTCGGGCCCTCAACAGCTCTACGCCAATTATGGGATGTCATCTTATGCCATTTTCATGGCAACGCATCCCTCGCCATGAAACACGGTGTTGTCCTAATTCATTGGAAAATGGTCCAAACTGCACCAGACTTCAGATGACAGTCAATGGTCCGGCCCTCAACAGCTCTACGCCAATTATGGGATGTCATCATATGCCGTTGCCATGGCAACACATCCCTCGCCATAAAACACACTGTTGTCGTAAGTCAATGGAAAATGGTCCAAACTGCACCAGACTTCAGACTATCATCAATGGTCCGGCCCTCAACAGCTCTATGCCAATTATGGGATGTCATCATATGCCGTTTCCATGGCAACAGATCCCTCGCCATGAAACACGGTGTCGCTGTTACTCCTATGAAAATGGTCCAAACGGCACCAGACCTCAGATGATGGCTAATGGTCGGGCCCTCAACAGCTCTACGCCAATTATGGGATGTCATCTTATGCCATTTCCATGGCAACGCATCCCTCGCCATGAAACACGGTGTTGTCCTAATTCATTGGAAAATGGTCCAAACTGCACCAGACTTCAGATGACAGTCAATGGTCCGGCCCTCAACAGCTCTACGGCAATTATGGGATGTCATCATATGCCGTTGCCATGGCAACACATCCCTCGCCATAAAACACACTGTTGTCGTAAGTCAATGGAAAATGGTCCAAACTGCACCAGACTTCAGACTATCATTAATGGTCCGGCCCTCAACAGCTCTATGCCAATTATGGGATGTCATCATATGCCGTTTCCATGGCAACGCATGCCTCGCCATAAAACACAATGTTGTCTTAAGTCAATGGAAAATTGTCCAGACTGCACCAGATTTCATATGATGGCTAATGGTCCGGCCCTCAACACCTCAATATGCCCAAAAGCTGTTGCCATGGCAACACATCCCTCGCCGTTAAGCACGATATTTCTATAATTCCTGTGTAAATGGTCAAAAACTGTTCAAACTGTACATGTGTGCTAACCGTCAAGCCCTCGAGACATATATGTGTCAGTTTTGAGATTTCTTCAAATGTCGTTGCTATGGTAACAAAATGGTCGCTGTGAAACACGGTTTTCTCATAACTCCAGTTAACATGCTCCAAACGGCACAACACTTCACAGGTTTGATAACGATGCAGCCCTCAACACATCTAAGCATATTATGGGGTGTCATTAAATGCCGTTGCCATGTCGACAGATCACCCGCCATCAAACACAATGTTTGTGTTACTGCTGTAACTCAAAAACATTGTCCGATCGGCCTGAAACTTCCCACGTTTGCCAACGGTCGAGTCCTCGAGACACCTACACACACGTCGACGTGCGGACAACAGCCTGCGGAGCGTCGAAGACCCGCTCAACGCTGCTTGCAGCTTTAATTATTATTATTATTTGAACTTTTGGAACGCACTTTTGACCCCCGCAACATATGTGAAAACTCACCAAATTTTGCACGCGCGTCAGAAGTTGCGCAACTTGAGATATGTATTTGGTTCCGGAACTTTGCGTCAAAAATTGCGTAGGCCACGCCCACTTCCGTTTTTAACGTTAACTCCCCCTACTTTAACTTTCACGTAAACGAACGAAACTCGCTACGCATATCTAGGGTGCGGAGACGAACCAAAAAGCCTCTTGGAGGGGTATAAAATAACATACAGGAAGTCGGCCATTTTGAATTTTGTGTCGGAAAAACGCGATTTATCGCGTTTTTCGTCCTCCGCGCAAAATCTATCTTGTCCTAGGGACTTTATCCGTACGGCTCGAAATTCGTCGGGTAGCTTCACGAGACATGGGCAATTTAAAGTTATCACGGAAGTTTTTTTCTTTCGCACGGCGGAGCCGTTATTTGGCGCCAAAGTTCGCGTTCGCTCGATGCTAGGCGGTCCCTCGCCATGGAACACGATGATGTCATAACTCAAACTGACATACTCAGAACGCCACCAAACTTCACATGATGGTTAACACTACAGCCCTGAACAGCTCTAGGTCAAATCTGATGTTACTTAATTTGGCGTTACCATGGCGACGGATCCTTCGCCATAAACAACGGTGTCGCTGTAAATCCAATGGACACGGTCCCATCGTCCCCCAATCTTCACTTTTATATCACTGGTCCATGCCTCAACAGCTCAACGTGAAATCTGAGATCTCACCGTATGCCGTTTCCATGGCAACGCATCCTTCGCCAAAAAATATGATGTTGTTGTAATTCAATGGAAAATCGTCCAAACCGCACCAGACTTCAGACTATCATTAATGGTCCGGCCCTCAACAGCTCTATGTTAATTATGGGATGTCATCATATGCCGTTGCCATGGTAACGCATCCCTCGCCAAAAAACTGGTGTTGTCGTAATTCCATGGAAAATCGTCCAAACCGCACCAGACTTCAGACTATCATTAATGGTCCGGCCCTCAACAGCTCTATGCCAATTATGGGATGTCATCATATGCCGTTGCCATGGTAACGCATCCCTCGCCATAAAACCTGGTGTTGTCGTATTTCTATGGAAAATCGTCCAAACCGCACCAGACTTCAGACTACCATTAATGGTCCGGCCCTCAACAGCTCTATGTCCATTATGGGATGTCATCATATGCCGTTGCCATGGTAACGCATCCCTCGCCAAAAAACATGGTGTTGTCGTAATTCAATGGAAAATCGTCCAAACGGCACCAGACTTCAGACTATCATTGATGGTCCGGCCCTCAACAGCTCTACGCCAATTATGGGATGTCATCATATGCCGTTGCCATGGTAACGCATCCCTCGCCAAAAAACCTGGTGTTGTCGTAATTCTATGGAAAATCGTCCAAATGCCACCAGACTTCATATGATGGTTAATGGTCCGGCCCTCAACAGCTCTATGTCAATTATGGGATGTCATCATATGCCGTTGCCATGGTAATGCATCCCTCGCCAAAAAACCTGGTGTTGTCGTATTTCAATGGAAAATGGTCCAAACCGCACCAGACTTCAGACTATCATTAATGGTCCGGCCCTCAACAGCTCTATGTGAAATCTAAAATCTCACCGTATGCCGTTGCCATGGAAACGCATCCTTCGCCAAAAAATACGATGTTGTTGTAATTCCATGGAAAATCGTCTAAACAGCACCAGACTTCAGACTATCATTAATGGTCCGGCCCTCAACAGCTCTATGCCAATTATGGGATGTCATCATATGCCGTTGCCATGGTAACGCATCCCTCGCCAAAAAACTGGTGTTGTCGTAATTCCATGGAAAATCGTCCAAACCGCACCAGACTTCAGACTATCATTAATGGTCCGGCCCTCAACAGCTCTATGCCAATTATGGGATGTCATCATATGCCGTTTCCATGGCAACGCATGCCTCGCCATAAAACCTGGTGTTGTCGTAATTCAATGGAAAATCGTCCAAACCGCACCAGAGTTCAGACTATCATTAATGGTCCGGCCCTCAACAGCTCTACGTGAAATCTAAAATCTCACCGTATGCCGTTGCCATGGAAACGCATCCTTCGCCAAAAAATACGATGTTGTTGTAATTCTATGGAAAATCGTCGAAACAGCACCAGACTTCAGACTATCATTAATGGTCCGGCCCTCAACAGCTCTATGCCAATTATGGGATGTCATCATATGCCGTTTCCATGGCAACAGATCCCTCGCCATGAAACACGGTGTCGCTGTTACTCCTATGAAAATGGTCCAAACGGCACCAGACCTCAGATGATGGCTAATGGTCGGGCCCTCAACAGCTCTACGCCAATTATGGGATGTCATCTTATACCATTTCCATGGCAACGCATCCCTCGCCATGAAACACGGTGTTGTCCTAATTCAATGGAAAATGGTCCAAACTGCACCAGACTTCAGATGACAGTCAATGGTCCGGCCCTCAACAGCTCTACGCCAATTATGGGATGTCATCATATGCCGTTGCCATGGCAACACATCCCTCGCCAAAAAACCTGGTGTTGTTGTAATTCAATGGAAAATCGTCTAAACTGCACCACACTTTAGATGACAGTTCATGGTCTGGCCCTCAACAGCTCTATGTCAATTAGGGGATGTCATCTTATGCCATTTCCATGGCAACGCATCCCTCGCCATGAAACACGGTGTTGTCCTAATTCGATGGAAAATGGTCCAAACTGCACCAGACTTCAGATGACAGTCAATGGTCCGGCCCTCAACAGCTCTACGCCAATTATGGGATGTCATCATATGCCGTTGCCATGGCAACACATCCCTCGCCATAAAACACACTGTTGTCGTAAGTCAATGGAAAATGGTCCAAACTGCACCAGACTTCAGACTATCATTAATGGTCCGGCCCTCAACAGCTCTATGTCAATTAAGGGATGTCATCATATGCCGTTGCCATGGAAACGCATCCTTCGCCAAAAAATACAATGTTGTTGTAATTCAATGGAAAATCGTCCAAACGTCACCAGATTTCATATGATGGCTAATGGTCCGGCCCTCAACACCTCAATATGCCCAAAAGCTGTTGCCATGGCAACACATTCCTCGCCGTTAAGTACCATATTGCTATAAGTCCTGTGTGAATGGTAAAAATCTGTTCAAGCTTTACATGTGTGCTAACCGTCAACCCCTCGAGACATATATGTGTCAGTTTTGAGATTTCGTCAAATGTCGTTGCTATGGTAACAAAATGGTCGCCGTGAAACACGGTTTTCTCATAACTCCAGTTAACATGCTCCAAACGGCACAAAACTTCACAGGTTTTATAACGATGCAGCCCTCAACACAACTAAGCATATTATGGGGTGTCATCAAATGCCGTTGCCATGGCGACAGATCACCCGCCATCAAACACAATGTTTATGATACTGCTGTAACTCAAAGACATTGTCCTATCGGCCTGAAACTTCCCACGTTTACCAACGGCCGAGTCCTCGAGACACCTAGACACGTCGACGTGCGGACAACAGCCTTGGCGGAACGTCGAAGACCCGCTCAACGCTGCTTGCAGCTTTAATTATTATTATTATTTGAACTTTTGGAACGCACTTTTGACCCCCGCAACATATGTGAAAACTCACCAAATTTTGCACGCGCGTCAGAAGTTGCGCAACTTGAGATATGTAATTGGTTACGGAACTTTGCGTCAAAAATTGCGTAGGCCACGCCCACTTCCGTTTTTAACGTTAACTCCCCCTACTTTAACTTTCACGTAAACGAACGAAACTCGCTACGCATATCTAGGGTGCGGAGACTAACCAAAAAGCCTCTTGGAGGGGTATAAAATAACGTACAGGAAGTCGGCCATTTTGAATTTTATGTCGGAAAAACGCGATTTATCGCGTTTTTCGTCCTCCGCGCAAAATCTATCTTGTCCTAGGGACTTTATCCGTACGGCTCGAAATTCGTCGGGTAGCTTCACGAGACATGGGCAATTTAAAGTTATCACGGAAGTTTTTTTCTTTCGCACGGCGGAGCCGTTATTTGGCGCCAAAGTTCGCCTTCGCTCGATGCTAGGCGGTCCCTCGCCATGGAACACGATGATGTCATAACTCAAACTGACATACTCAGAACGCCACCAAACTTCACATGATGGTTAACACAACAGCCCTGAACAGCTGTAGGTCAAATCTGATGTTACTTAATTTGGCGTTACCATGGCGACGGATCCTTCGCCATAAACAACGGTGTCGCTGTAAATCCAATGGACACGGTCCCATCGTCCCCCAATCTTCACTTTTATATCACTGGTCCATGCCTCAACAGCTCAACGTGAAATCTGAGATCTCACCGTATGCCGTTTCCATGGCAACGCATCCTTCGCCAAAAAATACGATGTTGTTGTAATTCAATGGAAAATCGTCCAAACCGCACCAGACTTCAGACTATCATTAATGGTCCGGCCCTCAACAGCTCTATGTTAATTATGGGATGTCATCATATGCCGTTGCCATGGTAACGCATCCCTCGCCAAAAAACTGATGTTGTCGTAATTCCATGGAAAATCGTCCAAACCGCACCAGACTTCAGACTATCATTAATGGTCCGGCCCTCAACAGCTCTATACCAATTATGGGATGTCATCATATGCCGTTGCCATGGCAATGCATCCCTCGCCAAAAAACCTGGTGTTGTCGTATTTCTATGGAAAATCGTCCAAACCGCACCAGACTTCAGACTATCATTAATGGTCCGGCCCTCAACAGCTCTACGCCAATTATGGGATGTCATCATATGCCGTTTCCATGGCAACGCGTCCCTCGCCAAATAATACGATGTTTTTGTAATTCATTGGAAAATCGTCAAAACGGCACCAGACTTCATATGATGGCTCCTACTCCGGCCCTCAACAGCTCTATGTCAATTATGGGATGTCATCATATGCCGTTGCCATGGCGACAGATCCCTCGCCATGAAACCTGGTGTTGTCGTAATTCTATGGAAAATCGTCCAAACGGCCCCAGACTTCATATGATGGCTAATGGTCCGGCCCTCAACAGCTCTATGCCAATTATGGGATGTCATCATATGCCGTTTCCATGGCAACGCATGCCTCGCC
Source organism: Pogonophryne albipinna (assembly GCA_028583405.1). Classification (NCBI taxonomy): domain Eukaryota; kingdom Metazoa; phylum Chordata; class Actinopteri; order Perciformes; family Artedidraconidae; genus Pogonophryne; species Pogonophryne albipinna. The sequence goes on from JAPTMU010000681.1 coordinate 22,822, forward strand.
ATAAAACACAATGTTGTCTTAAGTCAATGGAAAATTGTCCAATCTGCACCAGACTTCACATGACAGTTAATGTTCCGGCCCTCAACAGCTCTATGCCAATTATGGGATGTCATCATATGCCGTTGCCATGGTAACGCATCCCTCGCCATAAAACCTGGTGTTGTCGTAATTCAATGGAAAATCGTCCAAACCGCACCAGAGTTCAGACTATCATTAATGGTCCGGCCCTCAACAGCTCTACGTGAAATCTAAAATCTCACCGTATGCCGTTGCCATGGAAACGCATCCTTCGCCATAAAACACAATGTTGTCTTAAGTCAATGGAAAATGGTCCAAACTGCACCAGACTTCACATGACAGTTAATGGTCCGGCCCTCAACAGCTCTATGCCAATTATGGGATGTCATCATATGCCGTTTCCATGGCAACAGATCCCTCGCCATGAAACACGGTGTCGCTGTTACTCCTATGAAAATGGTCCAAACGGCACCAGACCTCAGATGATGGCTAATGGTCGGGCCCTCAACAGCTCTACGCCAATTATGGGATGTCATCTTATACCATTTCCATGGCAACGCATCCCTCGCCATGAAACACGGTGTTGTCCTAATTCTATGGAAAATGGTCCAAACTGCACCAGACTTCAGATGACAGTCAATGGTCCGGCCCTCAACAGCTCTACGCCAATTATGGGATGTCATCATATGCCGTTTCCATGGCGACAGATCCCTCGCCATGAAACACAGTGTTGTCCTAATTTCATGGAAAATCGTCCAAACGGCACCAGACTTCAGATGATGGCTAGTGCCCTCAACACCTCAATATGACAATAGTGAGTTTTACTCAAAAGCTGTTGCCATGGCAACGCTTCCCTCGCCGTTAAGCACCATATTGCTATAAGTCCTGTGTGAATGGTAAAAAACTGTTCAAGCTTTACATGTGTGCTAACCGTCAAGCCCTCGAGACATATATGTGTCAGTTTTGAGATTTCGTCAAATGTCGTTGCTATGGTAACAAAATGGTCGCCGTGAAACACGGTTTTCTCATAACTCCAGTTAACATGCTCCAAACGGCACAAAACTTCACAGGTTTTATAACGATGCAGCCCTCAACACAACTAAGCATATTATGGGGTGTCATCAAATTCCGTTGCCATGGCGACAGATCACTTGCCATCAAACACAATGTTTATGATACTGCTGTAACTCCCATGTAACTTGTCCGATCGGCCTGAATCTTCCCACGTTTGCCAACGGCCGACTCCTCGAGACACCTAGACACACACGTCGATGTGCGGACAACAGCCTGCGGAACGTCGAAGACCCGCTCAACGCTGCTTGCAGCTTTAATTATTATTATTATCTGAAACGATGTAATAACTTTTAAAACTTGTTCCAGTCACTTGCCCCATGCATTCAGCAGCAGCAGGCCATTCACTTTGATTTGATCCCGTTATAAATGTCATCATTTCGACAATAAAGAAATGCTACATCAACGTTATCTTGCACATTTTATCTAACCATCTCCGTTTCTAACTTTCAATATATTTTAAAAGAGATCTCTCTCTCTCATCTGCGTGCGGGGGCGGGGCCTCACAGACACGCTGCATCTCTCTCTCGCTCACAGACATGCTGCAGCGCTGTGCAGTGTGCACACAGTTCTGCCGGTAATGAATATTACATTTTGTGAGGAAACTTTTCCACCAATAATTCCAATAAGTATTCCAAAATGTATTCACTTCAGGTTTACGAAAGTAACTGTAATCAGATTACTCGTTTTTCAAATGTAACGCCAGCTGAATACAGTTAGCCTACTTGATTTTTGTATTCTGATTACGTAACGCCGTTACATATATTCCGTTACAACCCAACCCTGCTTCTAGGCTACTGTCCCGCAGCTCCTGCCTCTCTGTTCGACTCTGTCGCAGCGGGGCTGCTGCTGTGGTGCGAGCGCACAAAGCAGACTCTTCACAACGAAGGATCACTTCTTCTTCTTCAAGGAAGGGAAGGTTTCGCAGTACGCAGTCTACTGTCCCGCAGCTGCTGCCTCTCTGTTGAACTCCGGTACTGCACCTTACTCTCGAGACGTTGTAAAAAAAAAATGGGTGGGGGGCGAACGCAGTAACCGCTCCGCCAACGCCACAGTCACCCCCGTCGTGCGGGCCGGATGAGAATGTCTGGCGGGCCGGATGTGGCCCGCGGGCCGCCAGTTGGTGGTCACTGATATAGACCATTAGTGTTTTTTTTTATGTGTGTGTGTATATATTAGCCTATATTATATATCGTGTGTCTTTTGCAAAATACCTATCATACATAACATATAGGCTATCAAATACCAGAATATTCTATTGCTGTTAAGCCTACTATGAATATTAAAATATGCCGAATCATGTGTCCGGTATCATGCCTACATATATGACGTTTGCAGAAAAATAAAAACGTGAAAATCAGTTTTGTATTCAGCGAGTTATGATTGATTAAATGCGCTGACACTTCATTGCGCCTGTCAGACAGATTACACTGAGTGGAGCGGGTGACCGGTCCAAGATGGCGGCCCCACGGCTCGCCAGCGCCAATAGGCAGTAGCGGTCGATGCGGCGTCTACTCTTTATATGTCTATGGGTGTAGGTCATGGATGTATAATAAGAACTGGATAAAGCGTGGGAGGCGGGGCCTCATTCATTCCTATGAGAGCTGCTCATTAGCGCATGATGATAAAATGGCCCAACTTTTGAGAGAGTGAAACGTCACAGATTACCCGGCATGCCTGAGAAGTACCCGTATGTGCGCTCATAGCGCATGCGCAACTTTAACCAAAATGCTCGTTCACATCAAGCACGTCAATTTGCGTACACGTAACAGCACCGCACGTTCATGACAGCATGGATGGATTTGATATTGACGAGGCGGCAGTTAGCAGCTAGCGGCTAGCTAGTAATTATGCTAATGTACACATCAATGTTATGTACTTATATTACGCTGTAACAGGATCTAGTAATATCCAAGCAACAGAGCTTCATTTAGCATGAAAGAATGATTGCACTGTATATATATATATATATATATATATATATATATATATATATAGGCCTATATATACTTATAATAAGTAATATTAACTTTATTTAATACAACATTTACGGTTCAAGATTTAATCATACAGCCCATGTAGTATGGCAGTGACCACCAACTGGCGGCCCGCGGGCCACATCCGGCCCGCCAGACATTCTCATCCGGCCCGCACGACGGGGGTGACTGTGGCGTTGGCGGAGCGGTTACTGCGTTCGCCCCCCACCCATTTTTTTTTTACAACGTCTCGAGAGTAAGGTGCAGTACCGGAGTCCAACAGAGAGGCAGCAGCTGCGGGACAGTAGACTGCGTACTGCGAAACCTTCCCTTCCTTGAAGAAGAAGAAGTGATCCTTCGTTGTGAAGAGTCTGCTTTGTGCGCTCGCACCACAGCAGCAGCCCCGCTGCGACAGAGTCGAACAGAGAGGCAGGAGCTGCGGGACAGTAGCCTAGAAGCAGGGTTGGGTTGTAACGGAATATATGTAACGGCGTTACGTAATCAGAATACAAAAATCAAGTAGGCTAACTGTATTCAGCTGGCGTTACATTTGAAAAACAAGTAATCTGATTACAGTTACTTTCGTAAACCTGAAGTGAATACATTTTGGAATACTTATTGGAATTATTGGTGGAAAAGTTTCCTCACAAAATGTAATATTCATTACCGGCAGAACTGTGTGCACACTACACAGCGCTGCAGCATGTCTGTGAGCGAGAGAGAGATGCAGCGTGTCTGTGAGGCCCCGCCCCCGCACGCAGATGAGAGAGAGAGATCTCTTTTAAAATATATTGAAAGTTAGAAACGGAGATGGTTAGATAAAATGTGCAAGATAACGTTGATGTAGCATTTCTTTATTGTCGAAATGATGACATTTATAACGGGATCAAATCAAAGTGAATGGCCTGCTGCTGCTGAATGCATGGGGCAAGTGACTGGAACAAGTTTTAAAAGTTATTACATCGTTTCAGATAATAATAATAATAATGATAATTCATTCTATTTAGGGGCGCCTTTCAAAGCACCCAAGGACACCTTACAATTCATAACATATTCAAAGGAAAGGTTTACAGTAGGAGAATGCAGTTCGGGTGATGTTTTTTATGTGGGGTGCAGATGAGAGGGAGCTGTCCAGAATGACACCAAGATGTTGTGTTTGAGTTCTTGATACGCCATTAAAACAGTAAAACAAGTGTCTCCTGCTCACCAAAACATACCCATCTGTTATGGAAAAAGAAAGTATTCCAAAAGTAACCTGAACACGTTACTTTTATAAGACACAAAACTGTAACTGTATTCTGATTACTTTCAGAGCATGTATTCAGTAATCAGTAACTGATTACATTTACAAAGTAACCATCCCAACCCTGCCTAGAAGTGATCCTTCGTTAGCGTGAAGAGTCTGCTAAGCTTTATGCAGTACCTGTACCCCCCCGGCCCGCAATAGTGTCTATTGGATACATTTTGGCCCTTGGACAAATGTAGTTGGTGATCCCTGTAGTATGGTAATGAATTACAGCAAACATGTGCAATATATCCATTATTACACCCCCGTGGGATGACTGCGGTCAACTCAGCCGTCTCTCAAATTTGCTTGGTCAAATGAGCGGTTCTTCATTTTTGAGTGCGCGATTTATAGCGCCTTTACGGTAATCGCTGAGAAGCGGCACGAACGCAAGAGTAAAAGAATGCATGTTTTTTCTGCTTCATGCGATACAAATTATTTTTACCATAAATTCTTAAAAAAACTAACACTGTTTGACTCAGTCCTAGTTTGACTGCTACCAACAATAAAATGGGTAATACTCTCAAATTCCCCTCCTGAGAACAAAATCATGCAACTTCTGCTATATTTGATGAGATAAAATGATTTTTAGCCATACATCCTTAATAAAAGTGATACTGTTGGACTCAGTACTTGTTAGACTACTACCATAAGTACAATCAAGTACTTTTACTGTGTACTTTTGAGTAATCCCCTGTCAAACTCCCCTCCCGAGTACAATAATTCATGTATTTGCTATATTTGATGAGAGATAAAAGGATATTTTGGCATAAGTTCTTAATGAAATTGGTACTGTTGTATTCAGTACTACTTGGACTACTACCAACAGTACAATCAAGTACTTTTACTGTGTACATTTTGAGTAATCCTTTGTCAAACTCCACCGCTGAGTACAATAATGCATGTTTTCTGCCATCTTTGATGAGAGATAAAATGATGTTGTGCAATAAGTTCTTAATGAAATTGGTACTGTTGGATTCAGTACTACTTGGACTACTACCAAAAGTACAATCAAGTACTTTTACTGTGTACATTTTTGAGTAATCCTTTGTCAAACTCCACCCCAGAGTACAATAATGTATGTGTTTGGCCATCTTTGATGAGAGATAAAATGATGTTGTGAAATAAGTTCTTAATGAAATTGGTATTGTTGGATTCAGTACTACTTGGACTAGTAGCACAAGTACAATCGAGTACTTTTACTGTGTACTCTTTGAGTAATCCTTTGTCAAACTCCACCCCTGAGTACAATAATGCATGTTTTCGGCCATCTTTGATGAGAAATACAATTATTTTGTGCAATAAGTTCTTAATGAAATTGGTACTGTTGGATTCAGTACTACTTGGACTAGTAGCACAAGTGCAATCAAGTACTTATACTGTGTACTTTTTGAGTAATCCTTTGTCAAACTCCACCCCTGAGTACAATAATGCATGTTTTCTGCTATCTTTGATGAGAGATAAAATGATTGAACTCCCTTCCAGAGTACAATAATGTATTATTTTTTTACCGCGTCAAATTCCTCGTACGTGTAAACCTACCTGGTAATAAACATGTTTCTGATTCTGATATACAGTGGGGCAAAAAAGTATTTAGTCAGCCACCAATTGTGCAAGTTCTCCCAGTTAAAAAGATGACAGAGGCCTGTAATTTTCATCCTAGGTACACTTCAACTATGAGAGACAGAATGGGGGTAAAGAATCCAGGAAATCACATTGTAGGATTTTTAATGAATTAATTGGTAAATTCCTCGGTAAAA